>JAOWMA010000154.1:0-111821 GCA_025962755.1 Colletotrichum tropicicola | reverse complement strand
GTGGCGTGGGTGTTAGATGCTCATCTTTGGATGGTGCGGCTGGGATTTGTCGGGGGTGGGCTGCCTCCCCCGCCCCCCCCCCCCCCCCCCCCCCCCCCCCCCCCTTCGTCTCCTTTTGGTCGTGCTCGGGGCCCTGGCCCGTTGTCAGATTGCTTACCAGGGCATCTGGTAATGCTCTGCGAAACACGCTCGCCTCTTCAGAACCAACCCTCAGCGCCTAATCGTCCGACCTCCCGTCTGTCTCGGCCCTGCCAAACACGGCTAGACGCCGTTTGCGAGGACTGGCCGTTGACTCGCGGGCACCCGAGTTCGCCGTCCGGGACAGGGGTCGCCTCGACCGGGGTCTCCTTCGCCAAACTCCAGGTCCACACAACACCAACACACCATCCACTCACACATCACCACCGAGAGCCTCCATGTCCCTCGACGGCCTCGCTACCGGCCGCCGACAAGGTCTCGACCCAACGCGCGAACTGCACCATGCTGACCTCTCCCCCCCTGGCCTGTCCATCATCCCTCCCACCCTCTCTCTCTCTGCTTCTGGTCCCCTTCACCTCCATCTGCCAAGAGAGGACTGGCTCAGGGTCAGGTCGCGACTCCGCCCAGCACCACAGCCTTGCGACAGGAGGTGTTGCAGATGATCTGAGCAGATCAGCGTACATCACCGGTGGTGGGCGTTTGACTACGTTTACGTCGTTTCGGCCCTCGTCCGCGAGCTCTTGTATAAGATGACCCTCGCGGCGTCGTCTCGTCTTTTAGGTTTCCCTCTCTACCCACACACATCATATCATTCACTTTGTGCCTTCGCTCCTCCCAGCGGGCTATCGTCCTTTTCTTTTCTCCTTTTTTCGCTTCTCCCCTTCGCTTCGTTCCTTAATCGTGCTGGGCACATTGAACTTAGTCTCTGCGAGACAAGATGCTTTCTTTCAAGGATATTATTATCGGTTCGGCCATGCTGGCGGTGGTCCGCGGCCACGCAGCGATTCTTAATGCCCAGGGCGATGCGGGCTCGCCTGCAAGTATCGGATTCAAGGGTAAGTGGGCGGACGAGGAAACTCTCGCGGGGGGCGGGCGGGCGTTGGGGTGAACTCTCACGATCGCCGCCTCAGCCGAACTCATCATCATGGGCTCATCTCACTAACACGGAACTCCAGTCGACCCCAACATCGCCCGTAACTGCACGACCATCAACCCCTGCCAGCAGGACGCCACCCTCATCCGCGATGCCGAGATCAACGCCAACATCGTGAACGAGTGCGGACGCACTGAGATTGCCGGCAACATCGACATTGGCGAGAACACCGAGAACGCCCTTGCCGCCAACCAGGTCACGCAGGTCAAGGCCGGCAGCGAGGTCACCGTCACCATCCACCAGGTCAACGCCGACGGCGCCGGCCCCTTCTCCTGCGATCTGGACCCCACCAGCAACTCCCTCGGCGGCAGCGGCCAGATCCCCCTCGAGGTCACCAACAACGTCCCCGGCACCAACGGTTTCTCCCAGGCCAAGGCCCAGCAGTTCAACGTCACCGTCAAGATGCCCGCCGACCTCAAGTGCTCCGGCGCCTCCACGGGCAACGTCTGCACCGTCCGCTGCCGCAACAACGCCGTCGCCGGTCCCTTTGGCGGCTGCTTCCCCGTCCAGCAGACCGACGTCCAGGCCACCAAGAACACGCCCCAGAACATCCAGACCCTCAAGGACCTCAAGACCGTCCTCACCCAGCAGCAGGGCAACGCCGCCGACCTGCCCGCCGCCATCAAGGCCAACCAGATCGACGGCACCGAGGAGGGCAAGAAGAACATCGAGACCGCCAACCAGCTTCTGGGCGTCCCTGATGTCGTGACCAAGGAGTTCCCCGTCGAGAACACCGGCCCGAGCCAGAACCAGACCGCCGGTGGCGATGCTGGCGGCAACGCGGGCGGCAACGCAAACAACGGCGGCAACGCGAACAACGGTGGCAACGCGAACAACGGTGGCAACGCGAACAACGGTGGCAACGCGAACAACGGCGGCAATGCCAACAACGGCGGCAACGCCAACACCGGCAACACCGGCAACGGACGCCAGAGGGGCAAGGGCAACCGTGGAGCCGGCCGCAACCGCGGCAAGAACAACGCCCAGAAGCGCAGCGAGGACAGCAGCCTCAGATGGGCCAAGCGCTACGTCGTGCCCGGCGCCGACTTCCAGCCCGAGGTCGCCCCATGAAGGAGTCCAACCGCGAGAAGTCTCAGCTTCTAAAAGGGACGGCGAATCCTCCTCCTCTCTGTGCCGCGTTGACGTTGTTGTTGTTGTTCCCTCTAATCAATCCTCTCCGCGTCCCTCGCCGTCGCGGTCACGCAAAATCACACACACACACACATCCGGAACTCAAATTTGTCAAAGGAAAGCATTCTTGCTTGCGGAGGGGTTGCACTACAAAACCTCTTTTTTTTACTTACTGTGTGTAAAATTATAAAAAAATTTCATAGCAATGATTTGATGTCAAGTCAGCGTTGTGCCTAGGCTAGGAAATAATGACGGTGTGAATATGATGAGCAGACTTGTTTCTCACGAGGAGCTCATAGAAACGTGACATGAACCTCTCTACACGGTTTCTCGGATTTGATGAAAACCGTCGAGCACACTCTTGCTTGCCATCCACAAATCCGAGCTTGCGCAACCATTACACACAACACACACCCCCCAAAAAAAGACCTTCGACGTTGGTGCCGGACTTTGAAACCAGGCGGTGGAGTCGTCGAGTCTTCGCTTCTGCCTTCCCGTCAGCCGTTATCTCCCTTTTGTCCGTACCTACTTATGGAAGGAGTCCCGTGCTGAAACGCACGGATTCTATGGATAGCAAGCGAGGTCGGACGGATCAAGGAGCCCTTGTCGTACGATTTGGGGGAGGCGGGAAGGGGGCTCAGTGTCACAAACGTCGACGTCGACGTAAGCAGAGCATGACGTTGTGGCCAAAATTTCCTATTCTACGGGAGTTGGGTAGTGGTTTGGAAGGGCTCATCCACAACGACCGGCACTACCGATGGTGGAGAGGAACGACTCGTCAGTACCTTGAGTTTCAAGTACCTGCCAAGCAAAGTTTGCTGGATATCACCGACGTGCCCGATCTCATTCGCGATAACCGCGAACGAGCTCGGACTCGGTGAGATATAAAAACTGACTTCTTACTGCGCTGATTGATCTACGGTACTGCAAATGCGAGTCCAGCGGGCCTTGATTCGAGGAGACAAGGAGAAGGAGGCACATCTCCTGCGACGTTTCTCTACGGTTTTGTAATGCAGCGGGTGCTAAGCCCTACAGATGGGCATCAAGCTCTTTTGGATCTCTTGGCTTCGACGGAGAGTCTGAGGCGAGATCCACGCCCGCGTTGGGCTCACCGGGGGTTCAACATGGACGATCCCGTGTACTTTGTCGCCGGCCGCAGCTGAGTAAATGACCTATCAGAAGCCGCAGCTGTACTATCGATTCAAAAGTACTATTCACCGACGCGACTCCATTATTTTGTCTTTCGCGAGTTGCTGTAAAAGGCCAAGTCGCAGCTGAGATGGCCGCTGTCTCCCCGTCGAGAGTTCACTCGTGCCTTGCAGACGGCGCGGAAACTAAACGCTCCCCACTCGCACCTCACCTCACCGAAATCATCCAATCCGGACCTCCGTCTTGTTCTTTTTGCGCAAAGACGTCGAAGAAGATCAATCACTCTCGCATCAAATCGTCGCGCCAGCTGTGCAGAGCCGGTATCAGTGAGGGCGAATGTGCGACACACGTCGTTCTCGAAAATTCGGTCGTCGGTCGGGCATGGCTCGGCGTCTCTTGCGCAAATCAAAGTTTCAACTGTTTCGACGACAGACGGGGGGAGCCCGGTTGAAGGGCAGGAGGCAAGATCCTGGACCTCGTGTGTGTATATATAGGTGTGTGTGTGTGTGTATAGGTGTGTGTGTGTGTGTGTGCGTATGTGTGGGTGCACGGAGGAATCGACATAAGATGCACGGCACATCCCCGGCGGATCATGTGAGTCAGTGACATGTGTGATGTACCGTTTAACCTTAGCTCAGCATTTTCTCGAGGTCCAGTTTGATCGGCTGGGATTTTATGCTGCTGCTGTTTGGTTTCTGAGCTTAAGCCTCTCGGGGAGGGGGGGGACTTGGAATAATGTTTACATGGTTAAATCACGAAACAAGATGACGGCGTGTTTGACTTTGGGGTCGCAGGCTGACAAGAAACTGACAGAGGCGGGACATTAGTCCGACAGTTTTATTTATGAGTGCGAGTGCAGCGTATTATCAGCGCTTCAAGGTGAATGCATCTTTTTGGGTCGTTGAAACTTGAAGTCAAATGGTAATTTGACGATCGCGCCTGTCTCGTGGCGCGAGGGTGTGGTCAACCCTGATTTGACTCGACGGGAGAAACTTTTCATGACTTTCAGGCACGACAACGCTACCTTGTGCGGCAGCCTTTTGACACGACGCCAACTGACCTTTCGTTCTCGGTCCCGCCAAAGCTTGTGCTGCGATCCTCGCGTTCTTATGAAAGAGTCCTTCTAGCGGTTCGGCTCCGTCCGGATCTGGCCTCGCGATGCTCCACTCTGCGGTCGGTTTGACGGCACGGCGGGTGGGACGAAGGCAATATACTTTTTGAACAAAAGTGCTCACGAACTCTGTCGACCGCCCCGTTTCCTGTTTCAATAGCGTGAATACGGAAGTCCCGTTGGATTCGTCTTGGAAGTTCCTCCGCGGCCTGGAGTATGCGTGTGTGTGCGTGTGCAGAATTTTCTTCTGAGCCTCTGGCGGCAGAGCGATGCGAAAGCTGCGGACATGATGATAATCTCGGACTTTAGGGTGAGTGACTGTTCTGGATGCTGAGGCCAAGCACCGCCAAGCGAGCCGCAAAGCTTGAATCTCCACGCCGAGAGGAGGCAGGTAGAGACGTACGGAGACGACCATTGACATTCGTGGAGGACGGCGGGCTACGCTCCGTCCTGTTGGTTCGCATCCAGGGGAGAGTTTTTCAGATCCCCCCCTCAAAGGGACCTTTGCGGCAGATAGATGAGTTGGTTATGGAGATTCAAGGTGGCATTGACAACGTAAGTACGGAAAAGACTCTCACCCGCCAGCGGCGACATCGGGAGAAAGCAGGACCGCTCGGCTCAGCGACTCCGATAGGTGGACTGTTTTCGACGGTCCGTCATTCCGCAGCGCTGCTCCGTGGGCCCACGGCCCCACCTCCGGCACCTCAAGCCGGAGGACAGGCATGGCCCGACTTGGGAAATAGGGGGCCAAAAAAGTAAAATAGACTAAGGGGCAAGAAAAAGGGCAGAATGGGCTAATCTGGAAAGTTAACTCTGTGTTCTGTGTGTTGCACGAGGGAATCCAAGGTTAAAATAATTAAGCACTTTTTTAAAGGGGGGATATGCAAGGTACGAGAGGCACCTGCAGCGCTGAGTGAGCCGTGACAGGTCCAAAGTCGGCGGCACAGCACCCCACGTTTGGGGCCGTGGCACCACCGAAAAGCACCACGGTGGGCCGAGTGCGTGAGGTTGTGAGAGAGAATGAGGCAGATAGAGAAAACACCGACGCTAGCCCATCACGGCGGTGGTTTGATTTCGCGGTGCCAGGGCATGACTATCTCGCAGCTGTCAGTTTCACCCCGAGTCGCCCGAGTTGCCATCTCTCTTCCCGTCTCTTTGGCGCTCTCTGCGCCTGGCAACTCGCGTTAATAGTAGCGCCCCCGACCAGTGCCGCACATAAGTTGGCCGTGTTGGTCTGACGAGGCCGTCGCATCCGCCGCTGCGGCCACGGCCACGGCACCGCCCTGCAAATGCCGTGCGCTCCGGACGCTGCAGGGGCGAGATAGACTGCCCGCCCAATCGCGACGGCGGACGGCCACGCGGGCGGAGGGCGGTGGGAGTTCCTCCGCCCAGGTGCCCCATGCAGGGCGCCCGAACTTGGCTTTGCGGAGGAGGCGCGCGATGTCACCTCACGCCGGGTTGCGGCAACATGTGCTTCTCCCAACTCGCTCATACCACCTCGTCTCCCCGCGTCGCCAGCCCGCCGGTCCTTGAGCTAATTAATCAACCTGTTGCGGCCGGCCTGCCGTGGCGATAGTGACAGCCCGCCCCCAAGGCCAAGGTTGTGCGCCTGGCGCCTCTCCCGATCAAGCCTTTGCCTAGAGATGCTTGGCCTCGTCGAACCGACGACCGACGCAAATGGACTCAGACCAGGTTCGTCCAATCTCGCGCCATGTGCCGCGGTCTGAAGAGGAAGAGCGGGAAGACATCCGATCTCTGTTGGAGACTCGCGGTCCCACCGTACTAATTATCGCCTCCTCGAACGGGGACACTGACTCCCACCGGATGACTGTTCCCAATTGAAAGCATCACGACTCACCTGGGAGAACCTCGCCAGCCCCTGGCCGGAGATTAGTGAGTTTGGAAAAAGAGGGCAGCAAGCCGGAGGACGGGGGCAGTCGCCAGGCACCATCTCGTGATAGTTTAACCTTGAATGCCGCTTTCGAAACAGTCCGCGAGAGTCTATATAAGCCGGCCGAGGTCGTCCCCTCACTTTGGTGTTTGGCTCTCCTCTCATCCCAAGCCACTCGCGACATTCTTTTCCGGTCTTCCCCTTTCACTCTTTTCTTCTTGAGAATCATCTGAATCTTCACGCTCCTTTCTTCCATTCTCTCATCCCGTCTTTACCGACTGAACACAGACTTCAGCCCCCAAAAAAAACAACTCAACTTCCCCCGACCATGTTGACCAAGGTTTCCGCCATCGCGGCCCTGGCGGCCGCCGTCCGCGCGCAGCAGGTCTGCTCGCTCAACGCCGAGACGAAGCCCTCCCTCACCTGGTCCAACTGCGCCGCCGGTGGCGCCTGCACCAAGGTGAACGGCGCCATCACCGTCGACGCCAACTGGCGCTGGACTCACCAGACCACCGGCAGCACCAACTGCTACACCGGCAACAAGTGGGACACCTCCATCTGCAGCACCGGCGAGGACTGCGCCTCCAAGTGCTGCCTCGACGGCGCCGACTACGCCGGCACCTACGGCGCCACGGCCACCGGCGATGCCCTGAACCTCAAGTTCGTCCAGCAGGGCCCCTACAGCAAGAACATTGGCTCGCGCATGTACCTCATGGACGGCGAGGACAAGTACCAGATGTTCAAGCTCCTCGGCCAGGAGTTCACCTTTGACGTCGACGTCTCCAACCTCGGCGTAAGTCTACCACCCCTGGGCATGTTGAGACAGTTGAGAACAGTAAGGCTAACTCGCTCCAGTGCGGCCTCAACGGCGCCCTCTACTTCGTCTCCATGGACGCCGACGGCGGAGCTTCCAAGTTCCCGACCAACAAGGCCGGCGCCAAGTACGGCACGGGCTACTGCGACAGCCAGTGCCCCCGCGACCTCAAGTTCATCGACGGCAAGGCCAACGTCGAGGGCTGGGTGCCGTCCTCCAACGACGCCAACGCCGGCGTCGGCAACATGGGCTCCTGCTGCTCCGAGATGGACATCTGGGAGGCCAACTCCGTCTCGACCGCCTACACGCCGCACCCGTGCGAGACCATCGGCCAGAAGAGCTGCGCCGGCGACGCCTGCGGCGGCACCTACAGCAAAACCCGCTACGCCGGCCAGTGCGACCCCGACGGCTGCGACTTCAACAGCTACCGCATGGGCAACACCTCCTTCTACGGCAAGGGCTCGCAGTTCGCCATCGACACGTCCAAGAAGATCACCGTCGTCACCCAGTTCATCGAGTCCGGCGGCGCCCTGGCCGACATCAAGCGCTTCTACGTCCAGGACGGCAAGGTCTTCCAGAACTCAAAGTCCGACGTCGCCGGCGTCGACGGCAACTCCATCACCAAGGACTTTTGCAGCGCGCAGAAGAAGGCCTTTGGCGACGACGACGTCTTCACCCAGAAGGGCGGTCTTCCTCAGATGGGCAAGGCTCTCTCCGAGGGCATGGTCCTAGTCATGTCCGTCTGGGATGACGTGAGTTTCCTCCCCCTTTATACCCCCTTACGTCTCTGCGTACACACATAGTAGTACAACAACTAACCACCTCGCGCAAAGCACAACTCCAACATGCTCTGGCTCGACTCCTCCTACCCCACTGACAAGACCGGCGCCGGCACCGCCCGCGGCACCTGCGGCAAGGACTCGGGCGTCCCGGCCGACGTCGAGTCCCAGGCCCCCAACTCCAACGTCATCTTCTCCAACATCAAGGTCGGCCCCATCGGCTCGACCTTCAACAGCGCCGGCACCGGCTCTGCTGTGAGTACCGCCGTCTCCCAGGAGACGAGCGCCCCGGTTGCGACTGCCCCTGCCGTGTCTTCTGCCCCAGCTCCCTCCAGCTCAGCCGCGCCCGCCGTCACCGAAGAACAACAAGCAGAGACCTCATCCTCCTCGTCCCCGGCCGCTCCCACCACCACCAGTGCTGCAGAGTCGTCGTCCCCCTCCACGGCCATTGCTAACGTGCCCTCCGACGCAGTAACGAGCCAGACGTCGACGCCCGTGGCCGCCGCCACCTCCGCCGCATCTTCCGCTCCCGCTGCCTCGTCCGCGCCCGCCGACGACGACGCCGCCGCTGCCCCCGTCGCTAGCTCCTCTCCTTCGTCTGCCGCCGCCGCCGCTGCCCCCGTCGCTTCTGCCCCGGCTACCGGTGGTGCCGTTGCCATCTACGGCCAGTGCGGCGGTCTCGGCTTCACCGGCTCGACGGCATGCCAGACCGGCCTGACCTGCAAGGAGTGGAACGAGTACTACCACCAGTGCGTCACGGCGGAGGAGTCGGCTAGCGACGAGACCGGCGACAACGACGACGACGATTGCTCTGCTTAGGCTTTGAAATCTTCTGACTTTAAGTGTGTGTGCGTTGCGTGTTTGCTGGCGGCGTTGGCTGGATATCTGACTTTGTCTGTTTTGGCACCGCCTTGACGCCACGGGAATCACCGGCACACGAACAACAAGCTTCTTTTGAGTAACTCTGTTGTACATGTTTCTCTTTTCATCTTTTGTATATAAATCGCATGGCTTCGATGATTCTCGCGCGGAGAGGAGTCGTTGAATAAAAGTTTCCTGCCGGTCTGTTGACCGGCTCGTTCTTACCAACATCGCACGTTGAGCCTCTTGACCCCGAGTATTGACACGAAGATTCTAATGTCTACTTAAAAGAATGACGCGTTGTGAACAATGGATGAACAGAGGTCTCGTACTCATTGTGAGATGCTTCCACGCCCAACTTAGTTGCCGAGGTCTAGACTGTAGACATTTATAGCATCTCAGTCATTCTCGCTCAAACTTGAGATACTGGCCCACAATTGAGAATACTACTCTACAAGCCCTCCCGCAGGAGACTTCCTGACTTGCCCTGTGGCCAGTCTCACTCAACATCTCACATGAGAAAGAGAGAACCTTCAGTGAGACTTACATGAGTCATTGATGTCGGACGGTACTAGCGGCGACTACAATCGCCTGAGAAAGTTTAGCTCGTCTAAGCAGACGAATTCTTCTAGTAACTGCGCATTATTACATTGATAATCAGTTCATTACTTGTAAGTGCTTTCACATCTCATGAACTCACTGAGTCTGGTGTGTTGTCATCCACATCCCGGACTGTGGGTCAAGTGTGATTCACACGCCCTTACCAACGCTAAGCTCGATCAGTAGCGTGTCTTGGCCCTGAGGTATTTACATGTATGCGCCCAGAGACTCTGAAACCCCTGGAAACCTTCCACTAAACCAACTCTGTCCAAATCCAGAATAAGAACCTAAACACACCACTGAGCCACCGGGTTGCAGAACGAGAACGGTCTACGAAAGAAACGAAACGAGCGACAATATCGTCATGGGTAGCACTTTGCTAAATGGGGCGCCGTCCTCAAAGCCGGTGTTGTTCTTGTGAGTTGGAAACTGTCTGGCCTCAATCAGCACGTGACGTCACTGACTTTCCGGTAGTGATATCGACAATTGCCTGTACTCCAGGAGTAAGCTCACCGTATTCTCAGTCACCACAATTTGAGTTGACACAATTTGATCCAGGCCACAAGATCCACAATCTGATGGCCAAGCTCATTGACCAATACTTCATCACACACCTCTCGCTGCCGCCCGACGAGGCCACGCGCCTGACCCGCGAGTACTACACGAAGTACGGCCTCGCCATCGAGGGCCTCGTCCGCCACCACCAGATCGACCCGCTGGACTTCAACTCCAAGGTGGACGACGCACTGCCGCTGGAGGACATCCTCAAGCCGGACGCCGCGCTCCGGGGGCTCCTGGAGGACATTGCCACGGACAAGGTCCGGCTGTGGCTCTTCACCAACGCGTACGTCACGCACGGCAGGCGGGTCGTGAAGCTCCTGGGGATCGACGACCTGTTTGAGGGCCTGACGTACTGCGACTACGCGCAGCACCCCTTCGTGTGCAAGCCGTCGAAGGACATGTTCCGCAAGGCGATGCGGGAGGCGGGCGTTGAGAGGGCCGAGGATTGCTTTTTTGTCGGTGAGTTGTATTTGGTGGTCGATTATTGCTGTGGACAGTTGACATGTTGATTGTTTTCGTTGCAGATGACTCATACTCCAACTGCAAGAGCGCGGAGGAGCTTGGCTGGACGGCGACCCATTTGGTCGAGGAAGACCTCCCGGTGCCCGAGACCAAGGCGTCGACGTATCAGATTCGTCATTTGAGGGAGCTGCGGGATGCTTATCCGCAGTTCTTCAAGTCTACTTCTTGAGGGTGGTTTTACGACATTCAGTAGAGAACCTTTGCCTTCACCCCTACGCCGTACGGCTATCTGGTTGAACCAACAAGAATTCCGTGGAATAGCGGACTAGCACATGGCCAAGCGCATCAAGAAGATAGACATAGACTACCTTGTGAGATTTGCAAATAGAGGGAATGAAGATTTGAATGCAAAACTACGCCTGCATCAAAGAAATAGGAATCCAAGACTAGCATTTAGGTCGAAACACGTCCTTTTCACTGACCGGACTTCCGCCCTGCCGCGACCCGCCCCCGGGGAGATAGATCCCGCCTCGAACTGTCGCAGCGCCACCTCCATGTCTGGGGAAAGGCATGGCCGCCAGTTTCTTCCAGCTCCCAGTCTTGGTGTTGAAGACCTCTACCTGGTCAAAGATGCCATTGGACTCCTCGGCGGGATTACCTTCACCCCCCAAAACGTAGATTTTGTCCCCAATCGTGCCAATTACGACGCCGCCTCGAGGAGTAGGCATCCTGCCTCCGCTCGTGACCCAGCCCGCTTCCAGATCGTCCAGGTCCAGAACAAAAACGGTGTCTTTGACGTTGCGCTGGCCCCGTTCGCGACCACCCAGCACGTAAAACTTGTCGCCGACAACGGAAGCACCGGCATGATCTCTGCCCTCGGGGAGCACTGCAGCCGCCCCTGGAAGCCTGACCCAGGAAAGAGTCTCGGTGTCGAAGGCGGACACGAAGTCGACGGTGTCTTGCTCCCCCGCCTCGCCGGCAGGTCTCAGCGTGCGCATGCCGCCGGCCAGGTAGATCGTCTCGCCGGACACGCCCATCGCGGCGCTGCCTCTCTCTTCGCCGGGGGGCACGGGGGTGATTGGCGCCCAGGCGTTGACGGCTGGGTCGTAGACCCAAGAGTCCGGGACGGCTCTCCAGGCACCATCGGGCGCGACGGCGAGACCGCCGAGGAGGTAGATCTTTCCGTCGACAACGGCGGCGTTGTGGTGGTTTACGGCAGTAGGCACATCTGCGGCTGAGGACCAGGCGTCCGACGGGATGTCGTAGAGCTGCAGGAGAGAGGTCGTGTTGAAACCCTGGCCGGTGGGGTTTGGTACGATGCCGCCGAGGATGGCGAGCGTTGTGTCCGAGAGCGCGACGGCGGCATGCTCCTGGCGGGGTGCGATGGGGATTGATGCCGGAGTTTGCCAGGTACTCACAGGGCCGGGTGCGGCACTGGCTGACAAGGAGGTGGTGCCCAGGGCGAGTGCGATAGTGAAGAGAGGACGCATCTTTGAGGCGGGATTCAGAAGGTGAGTCGACCGAGTGGTTTTACAGACCAAGTAATTCTCAACATTTTAGTCGTACGTGCAGCCAAGACAATTCGGATTTATTCGTCCCTGTGATCTTGTATTCCCGAAGCTAGTTTCTTATTGCTGATGACTTACCGCCGGGTGTCTTGGTCTCGGAATTTCCACGTAATGGTGGCGGCTGAGTACATGTTGTGCTCTCTTGGCGGGCTTGTCTGGGGTTCTTGGGAAGGACGCAAGCTGTGTATCTACCTACAACTAGTAGTTGATCAATGCTCCAAACAGAACACGGGAATCTTATGAACAGAAGTCCTGTAAACCTTGAGGGAGGCCGAATGAAAATTTTGTCGTTCAACCATCTTGGTATTGACGACATATCCAATTTTCTGATTTGTCTCCCGCGCGGAGTCTCGTACGCGCGGAAACGACCCACCCAAAGAAGTTGTAAGTTGTGTCTGAATGCCAAGATTCAACGGTCGGCATCTTTCTCCCCAGCCACAATCCTCTGCAACACAGCCTTCACGGTACAATGTCAGCTTCTGCTGTGGCTCAGGCTAGCTGATTTCTCCAGAAAGGTCTTGCAGACATTTGATGATGTAACCTGGGCATGATCAAATCTGGCACCTCAATTCACGGTCAAGAAAATTGAGGCTCGTAGCAGGCATCATCAAATAGGGTTGCTAAGCAGAGCAACGCTTGGTCAATGCTGGAGACAACATCCTCCGCTGGCCAATTGGCGACTGTAAATTTCGCGAGGGATTGTCATATTCTACCCCGTCCTATTGGTCCCCGTCAGTTGCTATTGTTGTATCCATTATGTCAGGAAGGAATGGTCAAAAAGGGGTTGTCCCCACAACCATGACTCTCTCACCATGACTCTATAGGGGACTTTCTGACTCCTTTTGCTAGAGATAAGTCTGGGAATGTATTTGACTCCCTTTGCTAGAGATAAGTCTGGGAATGTATTTCAGGGAGAGAGCTGATGAATCGACAATCAACTCGAAAAAGGGACAATCTCACACGTGCCGCCGATTCTGTTGGTGTTGGTCAGCTCAGCCCCGGTCATCCGTCCTCGACCAACCACAAGAGACGGAGTCAGCCCCCGCACTCGGGATGGCTTCCGCCGCTGCCGATGACACGGCAGACGCTCACCACCTCCACATTCTCTAATTCTTATCCTGCGGAGGTCTCCACCCCGCAACCGCCGATAACGTCTCGCGCCGAGAGACGCCCCATTACACACGCGGCGGAGACATCCATATCGACGGCCCGGTGCCCTCCCGCAGACGCACGCGTGCTCGCGTCTGGAATGTCGCAGATCCAGCAGATGAAATCATCCGCTGGCCGAAAGAAGCGAGCTGCTGACGCTGACGCTGACGCTGACGCTGCCGCTGCCGCTGCCGCTGCCATCTCACCGGCTTCTCCCTTGGAACACCACTGGTTCGGATAAGCTTACCGCACCGCCGTTGCTTGTCAAAGATCCCCCTCCCGCCGAACCCCATAGCAGCCATGTCCCAGAGACCGACAAGCTTCGCTTGCGACCGGTGCCGGGCGGGGAAGCGAAAAGTAAGGTCCATCTGTTCGGTTCCCGCAATCCCCATGCGCGAACAGCTCGCCGACGAACCGTTCTCTCTCCTCCCCTAAAGGCCCCCATTGGGGCCGAGGTCCCTGCTAGTTTCGCGTGGACTACCGTGACTAACCATAATCCCCAATCGGCAGTGCGATGCAGCCCGGCCTGCATGCTCACTCTGCAGCAGGCAGAATAGGGAATGTGTCTACACGGAGCAGCGGCCAAGGAAGTACGTTTCCTCCCACCCAACTGCCAAACTGGTGGTGGCCCGCGGCACGTCAGCTGACACAACATCGGCAGACGGAAGTACTGGGACGAGGATTATGTCAGAGCACTCGAGGCTCAGGTACAGTCACTCCTATTGGCGCTGGAAAAGCAACAAGGCGGCGAGAAGGAACCGTCGCCGCCACTGTCTCTGAGTCCTCATGCGTCGCAGCCGGCAGAAGCCGAAGCTCTGCAGGAGGGACTCGATGACGCCGAAGCAGCTGAGATCGCCGACGCTGTCACCAGTGACGGCGACGCAGTACAGTTCAGAGGCGCCTTGGCTGACAACGTGTCTTCGAGTAAAGATTCACAAAGCCAAGAGAGGTCTCAACGGGCGATGGAGGAGTTGTGTGTGATGCTGTGGAGGACCAATGTCGGCGATGGTGTGACCATCATCAACGACCCCACCACTGGGTCTCGCTACTCTCTCGAGGCCGCTCAACAACTGATCCCTGCGGCCCATGTTAACCCGCCAGAAAGTGTTCTTGCCTACTGCAGGCAAGAAGGGCTCATTCACGAGATGGCCAACACGTTCTTGCAGAACATCAACAAAGAACACCAGTTCACACCGTACACAAACACGTGCGACTTTCTCCAGAGATATCCTTACCAAGCTCCCGACGAAGCTTTCCTCCACAGCGCCATCATCGCCACCGGGACGACATTTTCACTTAAACCTGATGCTATGCGGGTTGGTGATACGTTTGGTCAGTTCGCTGAGAGTCTGGTGTTTACCTGCTGCCGGCAGAACCCCACCGTCAAGGTAATCCAGGGTCTCTCCATGATGTCCTGGCGATCCCTTGCCCTTGGCAGAGACCATTTCGGATGGATGTTCATCTCAATGGCAGCGGGCATGTGCGTCCATCTAAGGCTGCATGTGTTGGCTCTTGATGAATGCGAGGCTAGGCAGCTTGAGGCAAGTGAACAGGACATACGCACATTTTGGATGTTTTACATCATCGACCGCACAGCCATCTCGATCCTTGGACGCAACTGCGCCTTGCCATGGCGGAGAGTGAACGTTCCAAGCTTCGATACGACTTTTGAGAGTGCGACGGCGGATCTTGCGCAGATCTCGTTTGCATGGCAGTGCAAGTTGTGGTATCTCCATGACCAGTACATGGATCAGGTGTAAGTTGCCTCGCTCATGCAAAGGTCACGTAGAGCTGACATGCACCGCAGCTTTTCGACAACGTTTGAGTCTCTCCCGATACCTCAACAAGTCCGTATCTTGGTCGCAAGCCAGGATGCTCTCAGCGCATTCTTCCGATCCCGCGATAACCGGCTTCACCTGACGGGAGATTCAACACCAAAACCGGTCATTCTCTTCCACCTCGCGTACCAGATGACGATTCTCATCACCATGCCGCCCTTCCTCAGAATATTCGCCACCATCGCCCAGTCCTCCTCTGAATCTTCATCGGCAAACAGCGCAGGGCAGAACTCCGAGTTCATGCTCCTTGTCCTCCGCTCGCTGACCGCCGCGGCGACTGCGACGTCGCGGCTCGTCAGGACGTATCGCCGGGCTCACGGCTTCGAGACGCCGCCGAACCCGGTCATCATCCACCACCTCCTGAGCGCCGCCATCGTGCACCTCATGAACGCCACGAGCTGGACCCCGGCCCTCCGGCACCAGAGCACGTACTGGCTCCGTCAGTGCCTGGAGCTCCTGCGCGAACTGCAGGTTTCCTGGCCCGTCCGCGCGGTGAAGAGCATCAAGGTCATCCGCGTGCTGGCCCAGCGCTGGGGCGTCATGAGGGCTCTGCCGATCGAGTTCAGTCACCAGATCGAGCCGACGGCGCCGGGGGCCGAGAGGGATTACAGCGCGAGCGCTACGCAGGAGAAGGCGGCGAACGAGCCCGGGGTTGATGCCGCCAACCAAGTCCAGCTTGAGTACGAGTGGGACGCGTACGGTGGTGCTTCTGCGGAGGGCCAGGTGGACTTTGGGACACTGGATATGAATTCGTTTGCGAGCCTGGGAACGCTCGACGTATCGGGAATCGGTGGAGATCGCATTAATCCCGTCGGGACTGTCGATTTTCTGCAGGCGTTTCAAGGCTTGGCAAATTGCGAGGACTTTAGTTGGCTTTCGGGAAATACCTTGTGAACTTGGATGCGAAAAGTTGTTGGCAAAGTGTGTCCGAATAGTAGGATACTGAACACGATTAACAGGATCTATCAATTGATGGCCCGTCTGATGAGCAAGAATTGTGAGTCGTGTTGCTAATTCACAGCCCCGGGCTTTGTGGTAGAGGTATGATTATGAGCCTATGTGTACCTTATGAGACGCCTAAAAAGACAGGATTAATCATCCAATCACCTTCAAAGCACCACCACCGACTCCTCTAGTTTCGTCTCCTTCTCCAGATCACCTTTCGACGTGACCACCGACTTGATCTCCTTGTCCACGGCCAGTCTCAACAGATCCGGCCGGCTGTAGTGGCCGGTGCAGTCTGCAAACATCTTGGTCCTGTGGATCGAGTCCATGTCCAGGTCGGCGTACAAGATGGTCTCCACGGTGTCGTCAACGGGCTCCGTCAACCGCCTGCCGTCCGGGCCGAAGATGGCAGAGCTGCCGCCCCCGGGGGCCGACATGATGGCGCCGCCGGAGCTCTGGTGCGTCTCGACGCCCTTGCTGGTGATGACGGCGGTGCTGTGCAGCACAAACGCGTTGGACTCGATCGCGTACGTGCGCGACAGCGTTTGGCAGCCTGGATCTCATGGTCAGCTTCGGCATTCGAACACACGACAAGAAAAGCCCGCGAGTCATGTCGAAGTGGGGGGGGGGGGGGGCAGCAGCGGGAGCAAGGGATCGTCACAGACCTTCGGCGCTCATGGACCACATGGCAGGGCTCCCGTCGTGCGGGGTAACGTTCGGCCACGCAGCGACGTGGATCTCCTCCCTCTGGGCGATGGTGTTGTACTTGAGCAGCGGCTGGATGTGCTCCCAGCAGGCGAGCGAGCCGACGCGCGCAAAGGGCAGCTCGGCGACGCTCCGGAGGCAGTGGCCGGAGGCGTCGCCGAAGACGGTGCGCTCCATGTGGGTGGGCTTCATCTTGCGGCGGTGGACCTTGATCTCGCCGTCGGCGCCGATGAGGGCCTGGGCGATGAAGAGCGAGTTGTTGTCGTTCTCGGCGAAGCCGAGCGAGACGGCGACGCCGTTGTCGCGGGCGCAGGCGCGGATGGCGGCCATCTCGGGCGAGTCGACGGGGAGCGAGTTCTGGATGTAGCGCACGTTGAGGTCGAAGTCGACGAGGCGCGACCAGATCCAGCAGGGGTAGCCGGGGATCCAGCACTCGGGGAAGGCGACGAGCTGGGCGCCGTTGGCGGCGGCCTCGGCGATGAGCTTGCACGTCTTGTCGACGGCGGCCGGGAGGTCGACCCAGGCGGGCTCGGCCTGGGTGCAGGCGACTCTGACGGTGCGGCCGGTCATGGCTGTGACGGATGGACAAGGTGAGATGGGTTATGGTTGACGGTGGGGACTGGGATGAGAGTTGCAGTTTGAATTCGACAGGGCATGAGACTTGGGCCAACTCCCAAGACCAGACGGCGAGATTGTCAGTTTTATATCAACTTGGGTACGCCCTTCAACGACAGCAAATGGGTCTTGATGGCATTGGATGACCTCTTGATAGACGGACCGGAAGGAGTTGGACTCCGTGAGAGCCCCTCCCCTGCCACGTGTGCCTGAAGGATGATAAAAGAGGAGACTGACCGGGTTCACATACCGGCTACCAGCGATAGCCAGATCTGGTCGTATGCATACTACGTACTGCGGGTCCTCGACAACGGCTTTCGTGCGATGTGAGTTATCTGCGGCTAAGCCATGTACTCCAAAGGGGGGGACCCCCCGGCCGGCCTATCGTGGGGAGACGGCAACCCCGCATCAATGGCACCGGACGCGGGCCGCAGACGTCCGCAATGATATTACGTCGTCGTCGGCCCCGCCAGCCGGGCGGATCTCTTACCGCCGCAACTTGAGATGGCAGATAGCAAGGGTCTTTGCCAGCAGTTCCTTATCAGAGCCTATCAGCTGAGGCTTACCAAACGATAGTACGCAGGTGAAACCAGACGGCTCGGGGGGGCCATATCATTGATGCTTTATGTTATTCCTCTAGGTGAGAGAGGCCCGTCGGTTTGTCATCTTTATCGACCAGACCATCCCGCCAAGGCCCAGCTCGTGTGACCATTTCCAGCTCAGCTCCACCCGACCAACTCGATGCTCCCCTGTCGACCAACGCGGGAGAATCAGCTCGCTCCCAGCTCCGAGCCCAGTCGGATCAATACGCGCCTCCCTCCCAAGGCCTATCGAACCGGGTCCCCTGAGATCCTTCGGTGTGCAACTCGAGCCAGTCCAGATACCCAACCCACTTCTTCTCCGTCATCTCGCGCAAGTCGAATCCCTCCTGGCCGGCGTCGACCGAGTACCCGTTCACGCTGAGGTAACTGCCGAACTTTTTCCCCTCCTGCCATCCCTGCTTCTTGGGCCTCCAGACCTTTGTCAGTCGCGTGCCGCCCGGAACGTCCTCGCTGGCCTTGGCACTGTTGTCGTGATCGCCGATGTCGTCCTTGAACCCCAGCGCCTCGAGGTCGACCTCCCCGACCTCGCCCTGGCCCATCAGGATCAGGCAGCGCATGCCGCACGTCTTGCAGAAGAGGAAGTGCAGGTCTTTCTGGTAGACTTGGTAGTCCCCGAGGTCCGCGTACGGGTCGAGCGGCTTCAGGAGCAGGAAGTCGTCCGGGGAGGACTCGAGGCGCAGGTGGAAGAAGCCCGCCTTGTGGCAGGTGGTGCAGTTGCACCGGTAAAAGTCTTGATGGGATCGCGGTTCCTTCTCACGAGGCGGGCGAGGCGGGGGGAGTGTGTGAGGGAGAGTGAGGAAGACGATGTACTGCGTCTCGCCGCAGTGGCAGGAGCCTCTGTACGGTCGCCGGACGGGTGTTGTCTCTGCCATGGCTGTTGTACTGGGCCAGATGGATCTGGTTGCGACTGCGAGTCGGGATCGGTTGTTGTTCGTTTATGAGGTTGAAGTTTGGATTGTGCTGACCGAGTGCGTCTCACTCAGGTGCGGGGAAGTGAGATGTGAGGCGCTGCTCATGCGACTTGATAAGCTCCTTCCGCGGCAAGCCCCTGTTGATTAACGGAAGCAACCACACCACAGGCAATTACCGCGATGATAAATCACCGAAACTGCACAATAAATGAGAGTCGCAGGAAATGACGGCCGTGAGAACAATTGCCGACCGGCATTGCACGTCAATTCAAGGCTGTTTTACATCTCGGGAATGGCATCCTCATTTGATATACTTTCAGGGAAGGATGAAGCAGAAAGGCATCTGTCTCGTGACGTTTAGTTAAGCAACTGAGCTTGTATGCATGTGGCGCCTCGAATCAAATTGAATCACGTCCAGTGCTGTTGACAGGCGTCGAAATAAAATCTTGCGAGATATGCAACACTCAAAAGGCTTGCCACATGCAGAGGAAAGTGACCTGGTTGACGATCTCTTAAGATTATATACAACGACTACATATAAACGTTCACTTTATCGAACAAATAGTTGAGAAAATCTCAAACTCTCCGGGTCCTTCGTCACAACTGTCGCATCGATTTTATAACTGGGCTCTCACCACGGCAGCGGGCCCTCTCGGTTGGAAAACGTCATGTTCACACCATCGGGCCCCAAGGTCGCCAGCTTGACTGGTTGAATGGACCCCAAAGACGCATCGTCTGTTCCGCTGTATCCATTCATGTTCGTAGCGCAGTAACCTGGGCAGCAGACGTTGAACTTCCATGAGTCGTCGCCGTGGTGTCGCGAGGCAAACGTCAAGGCGGCGTGATTGAGGGCCGCCTTGCTGGCGCCGTACTCCATGAAGTCGCGCTTAGGCCCGAGACTGGGATCCGACCGGACCTTGAGGCTCCCGAGCCCGGAGCTCACGAACACGACGCAGCGCGTCTTGGTCGACTTTTCCAGCAGCGGCGTAAAGGCGTCGGTGGCGACGACGGCCCCGAAGATGTTGGTGTCGAAGACGGACGTGAGCCGCTGCCGCAGCGTGTCGTCCGGCTTCCCCTGGGAGATGCCGGCGTTGTTGACGACGACGTCGACATGGTCGAACTTGCTCCCGACCTGCGCCACCGCGGACGCGATGCTCTCGTCCGAGGTGACGTCGAGCACCAGCGGCTCGACGTCCAGGCCGGCCTTTTGGAGCTCCGCGGCCGCCTTCTCGATGGCGTCCTTCCGGCGACCGGCCATGTAGACGTGGTAATTCGGGTGCTCCGACGCGAGGCGCTTGGCTATTTCGTAGCCGATGCCCTGGTTCGCACCCGTGACGACGGCGACTGTCGGGTCAGTTGACTGGATAGCCATGATTCAATCGACTGGCTACGAGTTCTGATTTTGTTGGAGAATGACTCGGGGACTGTATGGTCTGAAGTATTTGTGTGTAGGCAGTACCCTCAAGATGGTAAGACCGACGAAAGACACATCGGATTCTTATATCACTGTGCGCGCTCTACTCCCGGCAGTATATGTGCGGTCTCATCCAAGCTCGCGGCGTTGCTCTCGCGTCGCGAGCTGGTGCGGTGAGAAGTCCGACCTGGAACCACGGCGCGCAGTCGACAATAGGCTTCTGATTGTGGTAGTCCGAGAGGCGATGAACCACAGCTGGGACACGCATTCGCGGCCATGTCAGACTACAGGCAACTCTTGTACGGGAAGGAACCTGAAGGTTAAAGTATGCGAACCCCTGCCACAATGCCAAAACATTGTCCCGACCAATGCCGATGCATGGAATATTCGACATTGTCTGGGCGTCCACATCAGCCCTTCGTCCCATCTGCCAACGGCCCGAGTCCGGAAGACGGACATGCGGAAAACGTTGGCAACCGCTGAAACCCAAGCCACGTGTGTCAAAGTCAAGGTGTTTTGAAGAAGACGGAATTTAGTTCGGACTTAAGGAGATTCCTTCTTTTCCACTATTAATGTGGCAAGTGCCACCGGTTCGCAAGGTCGTGTGTGGCACGACTGACGTTATCAGTATCCGAAATAGTTTTATGCAAAATGCCGGCACTTGTTTATGGAAATGCAACATACAAAGGCATTGATTCCACCCGCATACGAAGCTTTAAGAAGCTAAGCCGCTTTCACGCCAGATAGGTTTGACTTAGCTGTCATCAGAGGCCCCCAATATTGCATAATGTCGAGTCGGAGCTCTCACATCCACAATCTTCGGAACACTGCAACACCACGCCATGAAACGTCGAATAAATGAACAAATACTCGAAGCTACTCTCACCAAAGCATTCCATTCTTTTACTTTGGTTACTTCGTATAAAATACATGAGAATGCTTCTGTTATACTTACCAGCACTAACGCCAGCTTCAGTCCCACTTGGCGATTATCTCAATGAGAGGTTCTGCAATTGCCTTTGATGGTCACTTTGGGTTTTGTAACAAACAAGATCTAAGAGGAGATTAAGTGTCATGCCAAAATCGAACAGCGTCGTATTACCTCATCTAACCTATGAATATGCCATAATGCTCTCCCAGCGTTACCAGCCGGACTCCAAATCTCTATTTGATGTAGTCCTTGTTCAACATCCACTTGGACTTGTCGTAGCTCTTGGGCCAGACGCCGCTCTTGCCCGGTGCCAGAATACCGTTGGGGTCAAGCGCATCCTTGATGGTCTGGTTCAACCTGCCAAGCGCATGATTGTTGAAATCGTACGTCTCGGCAATCTGGTCCATCAGTGCGACGTGAGTTCGGAACTCGCCCCAGCCGTTGTCCGCACAGTCCTGGATCATGGTGCGGACGAGCCACTGCGCACGGCGACGCATATCGGGATCCTCGCGGTTGTAAACGATGCATACGATGTTGTCTGTGCGGCCACGTGTGAGCAGTCTTTCTCAATGCCGGCCAATGCTAGTCGAATACGAGGTGGGGGAGACTTACGCATCTCACGCATGCCGATACTCAGAATGCCAAAGTAATCCATCTTGGCCTCCGCGAAGCGCTTCTTGGCCATGTCGTACTGCTTCTGAGCAGACTTTCCATCAACCTTGGAAATAGGCGAGAATGACAAAAATGTGCAGTTAGGGATCCAGCTGATCTCATAGTTAACACCACGGAGAATCGAAGGTCATGGGAAATACTCACTGGTTCAACCATCGCAGCTCATCCCATGTCGGGATTCCTCTCATGGTATCAGCACGGCAGTGCAGAGTGCTGAACTCTTCCTTTCGATCCTCAAGCAGGAACCACCTGCTTCCCGGGACCTTCGTCATCTCCCGCTTGGTAATCTCAAGATGAGCCTTGCGGATAGGATCAGGGCCGTAGGCAGCTCCAATGTAGACCCAGCGTCCGAGATTAACCTTCTTAGCTGCCGCATCGAGCTGCTCGTCTGTTAGGGGAACATCGAGAGGCGCGTCAGTATACTCTGTGCGGGGGTGGTAATGCGCAGCGTCTAAAGCAATGTGGCGAAGACTGGCAGCATTTTGCAGGACCATGCTCTGCGAGACACATTGTCAGCAAACCAAAAGCTCCCAACAATCAACTTGAGCAGAAACGTACCACACGAAGCGGGCGAATGATGTCAACGACGGCAGCAAGATCCTCGTCCTTCTCGTAGGTCACCATGAAAGGGGTGATGCCTGGTGCGGCAGGCATGAGCTGATTTTCAGTTAGCTTCACGACCTTGCTCCCCTACAGATTTTGTCTTTATACTCACCCACATGCCCATCTTAGTAATGATACCGTTGTTGCTCTGTGAGAAAATGCCGTCGTTGATCGGGCCAAAGCCGTAGGGGAACAGCTGCCAACACTCGTTCTGGTGCTGATCTTGAGGCGGCACGCCCTTGGCCGCCTGAGCGCGGCCCTCGGGACTCTGCATGGCACCCATGCCCGTGCGAACAACCTCGCCGTTGGCAAGGACAATCTCCATGCCACAGTGCATCATCCAGTGATCACCGTAAGGCGTGAAGCCGACGCCGTGGTCCAGCGCATTTCCTATCATGGAGCCGAAACCGAGCTCGGGCGAGTCCAGCCAGACCTTGTCAGACAGCTTGTTGTCGTCGAGGTACTTCTGCATCTGCAGATAGGTGACGCCGGGCTCGACGAGACAGTAGCAGTCCTCGGCGTTGACCTCGAGAATGCGGTTCATGTGGGTTCCGAGGTTCATGACCAAGCTGCCCGACACTCTCGGCGCGGCGCCGCCGTAGCCGACGTTGTGGCCCTTGCTGAAGGTCCAGACGGGGATGAGGAAGTCGTTGCAGAGCTTGACGACGGCCTGGATGTCGGTCACGTTCTTGGGGTGGATGAGCGCGCAGCCGACAAACTCCTCTCGCTCGTAGAGGTGGTGCATGTCGTGCGTTATGCAGTCGATCGTGAGGTAGTCGCCATCATCAAGCTTCGTGTCTTTGGTGATGATCTGGAGATTCTCCTTTCCGACCGACTTTTGCAGTTGCGATGCGAAGTCTTGGAACTTCTCAATCGAGACTCCGGGAGGGAGGAACCGGGGAGCAGGGACGGCGCCATTTGCGCCGCTCGCCTCCTTGGCTGTGCTAGTGACACCAGGCGCCATCGTTTTGTGTTCAGCAAAGAAGCGTTCGTCGAGAGATATGCAGGTAAGAAATGTTAAGACGAATGATCAAGCCTGGTCGTCCTTGTGGTGTAAGAAAGCTGAGAATGGTTCTAGAATGCAGCGTTTCTCAAAAGGAGAAGAGCTCTTTTATCAGAAGCAGCAAAGTATTCTGACGTCCGGGAGCTATACAGCTACAGAGCTCAGGATGAGCTGTTTCCGAAGACCGCACAACCGCGGACCCTCGGTGTTTTGACATCGCCGCCGACGTTGTTCCCGATACGGGTGTGAGCGGTTCATCGAACACGGGCTGACTGAACTCAAACGGTCCTCCACGTGAAGGAGGTCCGCCACAGGGGGTGAAGTTCTCTTGAGATTACTGAAAGAGGTTACTTCTGCGGATCCAGCTGCTTGGAGTCCGATGGGAAACTCCGAGTTGTGAACATCTACGTGGCTGAGTGTGTGAAAACACCCCCAACTCCAAGTACCGGATACGGAGCACCGGTATGCGGCGGAAAGCTCGGGAAGAGGGGGAGCACTTGGGAGTTCTGCTCTGGCCATCCGTCCGATGGTTATGGGACGTTTAATGTTGCATATGACTGCCTGTTTGGGATCCAGCATTCTGCAGGATTTCCTTGATGGCCCCTGACGGACATTCTCTCCCATTGATTGACGGCCTTATACGAAGGTTTGCAGAAGCACATGTGTCGTTTACGAAAAGTAAATCCGACTCAACAACCAAGTTGCTGTTTCGCCTGACCGTCGCATGTTAACGTTGCAAGGCAGGCCTGGTTTGTTTCAAATTCTCCGCGACGTGAGTAAGCACCCCAAAAGCGATTAATCGAACATGACAGCAGTGGAAACTGCATTCTCGTTGCCATCGCATTCAATCTCATGGCCTCTCCCTGAAGAGTTGTAGGCATACCCATGCAAACCCACCGAATCACTCCAGGGTGCGGCTGCATTGAAGTGACGTTTTCGTGATGTGGCACCCGACTAAGCCAACAGCTGGCTCTTGCGATCATAATCGACTCAGTTACTCGGGACTTGAGTTAGAGAGGCAGTTAGGGGAATTAAGAAGCTCGTACTATGAGTTCCCTTGTCTGTCAAATATGGGAAATACCGGACAAGTGGGGAATGACGTTCACTTTCATGGCATATCTCGATGCCCATGAACCCCAGCTCTCTTGAAATAGGTAGCTCGACGACACTGAAGCTATAAAGACAGACTCGCCCTGCCCAAATGTTCGTCTGAGGACAGCTGAACATTACTTTATTTCACCCGCTTAATCTCAATCGAACATCTCCTTCTCACTATGGCGCCATCTGCAATTGTTAACGCGGCACAAGACAAGCTCGGCGCACCCTTGAAGTCGCCCAACAAGTTTAATGCCTTCTCTTCAGCTGTCAACGACCACACCATCCCGATTGATCCTCCAATCAACGAAAACCATCGATGGTGGTGGGACCGATGCGCACCGCTCTTGAACAGTCTGCTCACCAGCGCTGGCGGCTACACGCCCGAGGAGAAGGCAGACCACTTGCGCGTCTTCCGCGACGTGGTCGTGCCCTCATTCGGTCTGCCCACGCCCAAGGCGAAAGTCCGACCACTTCTCACATACGATGGCTCAACGTTTGAGCCTTCTTGGAACTTCACCAAGGGCGATGACAGCGTCATCCGCTACACTTTCGAGCCTCTCGGCGACTTCGCTGGCACGACCGAGGACCCCTTCGCAGGGGAGATCGGCAAGGCCATGATCCCGATCCTCTCACAAGTGTCTTCCGGTGTCGACATGCGCTGGTACGAGCAGATCCTGAAGAAGTGGTTCGTCACTCCCGAAGAAGCCGCTGCTGCGCGGGAGAACATGCCGCACTTTGTTAAGCGCGTGCCGCAGCTCTTCCTCGCATACGACATGAAGCGCTCGCAGCGCATCCTCAAAGCCTACTTCTTCCCCGTGCTCAAGCATTTTGCGCTCAACGTCACGACGGAAAAGCTGGTCTTCGACATGATTAAGGAGCTGCAGCCCTGTGGTGAAAAGCTCGCCAAAACGGCCGACAAGCTGGAAAAGTACCTCGCGACGTGCAAGGAGCCGTGCCCGGTCGAGATGATGGCGATTGACTGCATCGACCCCAACAAGGCGCGCGTCAAGGTCTACGCCCGGACGACTTCAAACTCCAAGGCGGTACTGGCCGACGTTCTGACGCTGGGCGGCACGCAGACCGACGAGGCCACGATGAAGGGCGTTGAGACGGCGGAGAAGGTCTGGCACCTGCTGCTCGACGAGCCGGAGGGCATGAGCGCCAACCAGCGCAAGGACGCGAGGGACATGCAGAACCTGCACAAGGGCATCTGCTTTGCCTTTGAGTTGAAGCAGGGCGAGGAGCGCATCGACATCAAGGCCCACTTGCCGTGGGGTCAGACCGCGAGGAGCGATGCTCAGACCATCGAGAACTTCACGCAGGCACTGAAGAACGTGGGATGGGACGAGTCTGCAGAGAAGTTTTCCGTGGGCGCAGCCGAAACTGCCAAGCTGTAAGTGAAGTCACTATTCGTGTGATCAATTTTCTGATTGGAAATTTTAGGCCCGGCCGAGATTACTCCAAGCCCGGTGGACTGTCGTACGTGTCGTACAACTACGGCACCAAGGGTCTTTACATGTCTTCGTACTTTTCACCGAAGGTCCAGGACAACTAACATTTTGAACCTCGACTTTAAGCTGTGGAAAAGTGTGTTGGACTGATGTCACTTTGCGAAATCGGATTCTGTAGGAGTCGGTGTACATATATCAGGCTTGGGTAGTTGGGTTCGGCCTGCCAGAATGACGGCCATGGGTGACTACATAGACTTATGATTCAACTCGTTTACCTATGATAGTAACAGACATTTTAACATAATCTCGACATCCAAGATATTCTCGTGCGTTCCGCTATCCCATTCCAAAAAAATAAGCACAAGCCAAAATACGGAGTCATCTCACTGCTGTCGTGTTGGCTTCAGGTGATTTACACACCGTGATGTTCTGGGCATTTCGCAATCGCCGGGCAATCGAAAACCACAACTGTCCGATCGTTCGCAGTTACAACCCGATTCATCCATTACACCGAGCGAAGTCATGATAGCAGCTTGGCCGACGACCCTGTCCTGCTGGCCTTCCATCGGATTCGCATCAAGTCCGCCGGCCTCCGGAAAGACAGGGTGATAATGCCGTGTTCAGTCACTGTCGGCAGGGTCGGTAAAAGTCCCCGATCGCCGCCGGTTCTCTCAGTGGAAGAACCGGAAGTACGCCGGAGGGCTCGACTCATTTGAGACACCCGTGTATTCAGTTTCCAGAGAGCTTCGCCTCCTCATCCGATGGACATGACATTGTGTCAAGCGCTGTTGGTGTCCGGCAGCCGCGTATGCCGGCCGTGCGGATTCTCCCGCCCAGGTCAACATTCGGCGGGATACGCGAAAGTGATACGTGAAGGCCCCCTGTCAGTGTCGCAACAAGCTGAGTCTGGCTTTAATACGATCAATCTTACTTGATAGTTTACAAGCCTTGGCTTTAGAGTTGCCGCCCCGTCCGTTCCCTTCCCGCGGAAGCTTATGAAACACCCCCTTCCGCGGACATCCTTTGCTGATTCCCCAACTGACCCCCGCAGCCTGTCCGTGACAGCGTTTCGAAGCATCGGATACCTCGAAACGGCAACCTGCTCTACCATGTCCCCCACTTGCCAGGCTTGTCAAATGATCGTCATAGCACGTCAGACGTCATGTCCGTGTTCCGCTTTGCAGTAGAGTCCGCCGGACCGGTAAAGTTCTGCCACAACTTCCTTGTAGGGTGAATTCCGGCCCCTTTCGTGGTTCGTCCGAAGTCTCTGAAATATGCTTGAAACCTCTTATTCGGTATTTGTCTCTCATTTGGCAGGACTCACTCGGACTAGGAAATATCACCAGAAGAGCAAAGACCCTGCGTTCGCTGTGGCGCCAGCCGCTGCCGCCGCCCGGCCTGCCGGAATCTCTGGATTGCTTCCAGAATGTCACCGAATCTGGCAGCCCCACAGCCGTAGAGGCCGCCGTCGACGAGACGATTACGACTCTCACGGACATGACTTTTGACATTGTTGGCTGGGCTTGGGTGGCCTGAGAAGGCAGCCGCGGGTCTGCCCCGATACGGGCATGGGGCATTGCTCTTGACCGAAGGCCGGCGGGCCGTTGTCGTGTTGCTCCACGTCCATGTGAGGTCATCCTCGGACATGCCCCTTTGCTTTTCATGCTTCATGAGAAAACATCTACATGAGTAAGTGATTATAATGAACACGGGCCTGGACCCGTTAGTATTTAATTCAACTTTCTCGCCTTCTATCCAGACAGGAGGCTTTCAATTCCACAACATCACAACTTACTTCAATCAACAACAAACATTCTGAAGAGCCGCGCGCCAAGTAAACACCCATCCACGCTTATTTATCCTTTCGCACCACACCCTCAACTTTCAAGATGTCTGGACCTCCCACTGCTGGTGTCACCGAGCGCATGCTCATTCCCGTCCGCGGAACTAAGGAGGATTGGAAGGAGCCCCTCAAGGCATACCTCCTTGCCCTGAAGAACCAGGACGGCTACCTCCGCACTCGCTGGGGGCCTTGGACTGAGAACGAGCAGATCCTTGATCTCATTTCTGGTACGTACATGATGAAATTGTGCCTGTCCGGTCTCGCACCATCTAACGTATCACCCCAGGCTGGAAGACGAGAGAAGCCCGCGATGCGTTCTTCGCCTCTGCGGAATGCAAGGAGGTGATGGACAACTTCAAGACAGTCATGACGGGCGATGTCAAGTCATACTTCATCAAGTTCGTTCCCTACGCACCCAGAGGAGCCATCGACTCCCCTGTTGCCGAGGTTATCACCATTAGCGGGGCATCCATGTCTGAGGATGACCTGAGAGCCCAGATCGACAAGGCGCGCAGCATTCCCGGCTTGAACGACCTTGCCAGCGGCTTCTCTGTTGATGATGTTGATGGGGGCAAGGTTTTTGTTGCGGCTTTGGGCTGGCAGAGCGTTGAGCAGAGCAAGGCGGCGGACAAGTCGGCTTACATCCCGTCGACGGGCAAGGTCGAAGCTCACCATGTCAACTTCCACTACCCTGTGAAGGGCTTTTCTGTTACCAACACCCACTAAGGGTTAGCTCCTCAGAGTTGCGGGGAATCACTAGACAGTTTGCTGGTCAATAGCGATAGTCTGATGTCTTGCAATTGACTTTATATCACACCTCCAGAAGAGGCACCAGCATGCAGGGTGATGTCAATCGCGACGCGTTTACAGTTTGTGACAGCCCTATCATCTCTTGGCATTAAAAAGCTTGCTGCCATATTATTGTCATCAACGCCAAAGCCCAGACACTCTCGCGCTAAATGCGAATTGACGTGCCTTGCTGCGCACGTCTTCCCGTCCCGCGCGGATGCAGTTGAGGGTGACGGGAACAAGGTTTCTAGCGCCGACGGACCCGAACAATATCAGACGGTTTGAGACAAGCACACGTTTTTGGTGTGCTTCATATTACGAATGAGCTCCGAACTGCCCCAACGGACTGCTTTTGAACCGGTGGGCCCTACCACAATCTTCGTGTGGGGGTGTGACACTATTTGAAAACACTGTTTAAGCCACATTTACAGTGCCTAGCCCCAACGGACTGCAAAGCACGGGTCCCAAGGTGACGTTCGTAAACAAGGTTCCGCTCGGACTCGGTGCAACAGCGGGCTGCGTTCCCCAAACCGGGAGTCCGACACAATGGCTTACAGAGAGTGCGACCTCGTAACCAAACAAAAGATGAGATAGGAATACGGCATTGGTGATGCTGGTAGTTTGATGTGCTGTGAAACCATATTTGCTTACGTGGTGGACGGCGTGCTCGGGATATCGCTATTACAGGACTCGGGCCAGGCCAAGAGGTTGGAACTGGACGAACCCGTGCGTAGAGGATGGGCTGTATAAATAGACCTTGTTGCTCTTGATCTCACAGCATGTGGTTGTGGACAAGACCTCCTGCTGTAAACATTGTCTGTACCAAGCTGAAAAGAATCTGAATTATCATGGCGCCCAAGATCCAGAAAGTTGCAATCGCTGGTGTAGGCCTCACGCAGTCCCAGAATATGTTGTCCTCACACTAACTTCTCATCAGGCGACCGGAAATGTTGGAACAAATGTCCTGAAAGTACTGCTTCAGGATGGCTTCAAAGTCACCGTTTTGACTCGGAAGCAAGGTTCCTTCCCAGACGGTGTCGAAGTAAAGGTTGTTGACTACGCCTCGCAAGACGCCTTGAAGGAAGCTCTCCAGGGTCACGAAGCCTTTGTGGACTGCACCCTTGTTCATGATGACACCCCTACAAGAATGATGGACGCCGCCGCTGCTGCTGGGATCTACCGTTACATCCCATCGGACTTCAGTTTGGATTTCAACAATCCTAAGCCGCATACGCTGCCAATTTGGTTCAAGAAAGATGCCAATGACAAGTATCTCCTCAATAAGTGCAAGGAGACAGGCATGACCTGGAGCATCATCTGCAACGGCGCGTTCCTGGACTACACTCTCCGTACAGGCTTTCTGAACATCGATATCTACAACAAAAAGGTTAACTATCTGGGCGACGGAAACAATGTCATTGCTTGGACCACACTGGAGACCGTTGGCCAGGCGGTCTCTGGGACACTTCGACACCCAGCCGAAACTGAGAACCGACCGGTGTACGTTCACTCTACGTATAAGAGCCAGAGACAAATGGCCGACCTTTCCAAGGCGGCATTGGGAGACAGCTGGGAAGAGAGCAAGACGGATATGGAGCAGCAGTTTTCTTGGGCTATGAAGGAGATTCAGGCTGGAAACTTCAGCCTCCCTGTGTTTGGCGCCATGATTCAGTACGCCAATTCGAGGGCCGACTTTTCCTCGCCCTGGCCTCAAGACGATAATCCGCTGCTGGGTGTGAAGGAGATGTCGGACGAGGAGCTCAAGGAGCTGATCAAGAAACTCGCTGCTGACAAGAGGGCTTGATGAGTTTTTGTTTTTCCCCCAAATAGAAGTGGCTTGGATGGCCGAGAAATTTATCTCACAGTCAGAATATCACTACTGTGATGGTCTACTAAAGGGTCGATAACCACGTCGACGACGGTGACAACTCAAGTTACATATGATCGTTGGCCCACAGCCGGCTGACAGTGGTAGAGACACCCACAGACACAATTATAACTCCACGGATTAAAGATAACGGGCTACTGGAGTAGATCTTGTAGATGTAAATGTTTCGACCTCTGATAGTCCCTGTGTAAGCTCTCTCTGTCTTCTCTCACGTGGAAGATGGTGATTGTGTACCTTGTCTCATATATTCATCGTAAGTATTATCAGAGCTGTTACCTCATAATGTACAAAGTCGTTAAGTCTCTTACTGTTTTGCTAAGTTGTCTCTGAAAGCGAGCGCAAAGTCTTTGACAACCTTTCATACGGTGGGCGTTCGTACATGTGCGCATTTACCTCAGAACAACGCGTACAGGAGTGGCCGACACCTTGCCTAGGTACACTGATATCGTTAAGCCTTCGGTAAATATTTTCCATGCGATTGAAGGGCTCGAATGCATCTAAAAGTCTCGTTTAGATTGATTGCTCCGCGATGTCAAGTCATTTCAGATATATTAGACTTCATTGCGTCAGCCTAAACTGAGGAGTTCGAGCAAACGGATTGTCAGGCTCGCCTTACCTGGTAATCGCCAAAGGAATGTCGGCCATCTAGGTAAGGTTACAAGGTAATATAAACAATAGTATTTGATTTTCGTGGGCTACCTATTGTCAAGAACCTCGATACGATATTGCGCCGAGGGGTCTTTCCCTACCTAGCTAGGTACTCAGCGACGAATGGCGTGCGATGTAAGAGAACCACAGTGTTTGTCATATTAACCTTATACAACACCTTGCTCCTATCCTCAATCAGCTGGCCATGTAGTCTGTTATTTCAATAAAGTTCTTAAGTCGTCTTGTTAGATTCCTTTCATTGTCAATCCAATTTTTCAAATTCTGTCATCCTGTTGCGAACCTGGTGGCATTGTTCCTCGAATGTTCAGGGTTAATCAAGAATCCGTCTATTACTAGATTCAAATATATTGGCCTACCATAGGTATTCACTGCACAAGTTACTTTGAATACGGAGTATGTCGAAATTTCAAATTGTATTGATGTCACGTATGTCAGATTCCAGACTTCAGGACATTTACGCTGTTATGAAGAATCGGAACGTCGCTATTGCTAGTTTTAGCCTGGCAGGCCGTCCAAGAAGATCTCAGAAGAAGTTACCATAACCCGAGTGAATAAATGAATATCACATGTCTACATTGCTCAGCCTATTGCAGACACCTACACTCTAATCAAATGGTTGAGGTCACTTTTTGAGCATTTACTCACGGTCGTTTCATTTCATCATGATGATTTCGTCAGACTTATTGTACCCTGGAACCAGGACCATGCATCAAAAAGTGCTACCACTGCGTTTTATCGAGTTGCAAGGTTCTCAATATGTCTCGCTGTTCAACTATGGATCAATACCCAAGTCAACTGAGAGAGGGGGCACTTGGCTTCAATGTTTGCTTGTGTACGCGTACTCTGCATATGTAACAAGCCCACAGTACGCATACCAAGTTTCCGCTGGCTCGAGTCAACGATCCGCCAGAACGTGAGATCTTTTACCTGGATTCTCGGGGCGGACTTTTTCCAGCGCTACGTTGGTCACGAGTCGGGCTGCCTCGCTGACGAGTCCTTGGAGAGAGTGCCGACTCATGGAATTCTTGGCATGATTGCCGCGCGTGTTTACGACGCCTGTCCAGCTGCATCAACGCAAGAAAGCTTGATTTTGAAGCATAGATCACCCTATGTCTTTTCCGTCTTGGTATCGCTCATCCGTCTAAATCACTGTCATTTCCGTGCTCTCAACCCTCATACTCCTTTTACTTTTATCCCGTTAACCGGAGAAGCGGCCTATTCTACATTTCCATAATCACTCCAACACTACTTCGAACTGTGGTCGTGAACGCTTCCACGGGTTCAAAATTTTATCCGTGAACAGACCAGCTCTACGTTTATCCCATCATCGCTAAGTGCCCCAGTGTCCTATCGGCATTCGACTGAGACTGCCAAGACTTCTGCCGTCCATAAGGTTTTCGGAGCTGAAGGACTGAAGCCGCACCTTCAGCCCTTGCGGGTGCCTCATAGGATCACCTCTGACGAAATGAGGCCGATGTACCATTGCATGCGGCTTCACGACTGATGTCTGGAATAACCTCGGAATTGATCTCCTTGAAAGTATCTGACATTCAGCCCGCCAAGCACAAACCTGCGAGGTCGATGATGTTCATCGCGACCCTTGACATACAGTCAAACTTGATATGAGGGCTTAGAAGGTCCTTCGCCATGAAAATAAGACCGGTACAGGCATGCTAATGACTCATCGTCTCTCTATCAATGTACTTTGGATACTGGATTCCACTGTCGTATTCTGCGAGCTTCATCGTGAATATTATGGTAGTAGACGAATGGCGACCGAGATGATACCTTACCATCAAAAGCTCGAAGTTGAAACTGGTCTCCTCCCTGTGTTCCATTCCCCACAGGCAGGAAATCTCCAGGTCTGGGTCTAATGTCATTTTTGTCAAAAGATCTACACTCCTGCGTCAGTCCTCGGAAAGCCTCGCAGCCCTTCCAACTTAGTGGCAGGTGAAAGCGCCAACTCAAACGGCTAGATCTCAGCCTTCGTCTTCTAGAACCCAACATGTGTTCCGTCTGAATTTCGTGCGGCTGGCCAACACTTCTCAACCCTGTCAATTCATCTTCTCTCGCACAATCAAGCCAGGCTCCTGGACCACACGGACGACCGCATGCCCTTCGCGCACGCCATATGAGGGCGACAGTGGCACTTGACCTTCCCTAACGGATTAAAGTTCATGCAATGTCGCAGTCTAGTCGAGCATTGTCGGCTGCTGATACGTGCGACTAATCAGCATTCCCTCCCAGGGTTTTGGTAAGTGGACGAGTCAGCGTCCAGATCTCCTTTCGGTTTGCGATTCTCTCAGTTTCAGGAACGGCGGCGGCAATCGCTGAGGAGATTTATACTTTGAAATGAGCTGGTTGCGAACCTTATTTACCTCTGTGCTCGGACTGTGAAGCCGCGACCAGTTCGGCAACCGGTCGCTCGTCTTAAGTAGGACCCCGTAGGACCCTGACTTTGGTGTGAAGGAGACCAGTGGCGAGGTCGTCAAATCCTCCATCCCGTCTTTCTCTTTGACCTGTTCATCGAGTGTTTACCCCCCGTTCCATGATGCCTTCCAAGAGATCCGACCTACCGGTGCCGGCAACACTCCGAGTCCATTTCTTGTGTTGAGAGAGAATGGCGGGCGAGACCGGGACCATCTCGGTCTCTCAAGCCCAGGCGATGGTGATGATCGCCTTCGCCGCGACAGCGTACTACAACACCATCGAGACTTTCTTCTCCATATTTACCGTCTTCAAGCGGCGACGAGGGCGGTACTTCTGGAGTATGATTGTGTCCAACACGGGGATCAACATCAACGTCATCGCCTTTGTCTTGCGATACTTCGGCTACTACCACCAGGCCATCTTCGCCTCGAGCATCATCATTCCAATAGCGTGGTACTCGATGGTCACTGGACAGGCAATTGTCTTGTGGTCGAGGCTTCACTTAGTCGTCCACAGCCAGCGCAAAATCCGCATGATCCTCATGATGATCATCTTCAACGCTGTTACAATGCACATACCAGAGACGGTCATCTTCTTTCTGGCAAACTCGAATCACCCAGGGCAGTGGGTAGTGCCCTTCAAGATCTACGAGAAGGTGGAGTTGATCGTCTTCACGATACAAGAGACTATAATCGCCGGTTTCTTCCTCTACGAAGGCTACTATAGCCTCAAGCCTCTCAGCGCCATCAAACCGAAAGCCGTTGCGAATATGGTCCGTCATCTAGCTGCGCTCTTCGCCGCCGTTTTCCTCCTCGATACCGGCTTGATCATCCTCGAGTACAACGACAAGTTCGAGATTCAAACGATGTGCAAACCGTTCGTCTACAGCGTCAAGTTAAAGGTCGAGTTTGTCGTGCTCAACAAGTTACTATCCTTCACCCGGATGAGCGCCTGCAACTGTCGAGGGCCTGAGAGCTTTCCCTCGGTCACATTACCCGACAGCGAAAACCGTACGAAAGTGGGCAACAATGTCATGCTGCTAGCGCTTCCAGACATCGAACAGACCGGAGGGTCTCTATCACCACTGTGGAAGTCGTTGCGATCGGATCACATATTTGATGGGAGCCCTGCTGCCGGAGGACCGACGCGACGTGGGTCTAAGAACAGCCGCATCACGATTAAGCAGACAGAGGTGACCAGCCATCGCGGCTCTATTGAGGAAAAGGGCACGACAAGTAACGGATGAATGACTATAAAGACGCATGGCCACACATCACAACACGAGCCGCGCCTCCAGCATGTCTATACCCAAGAGAATCTACAAGCGCAATTCCTTTCTTTCGCATTATTGACTGCGAGGTAAGCGGCATGGTGGAAGTTTAAAAGGGTCTGCGAGGAAATGCTAACAAGTCGCGGCTAGTCTCCACATTCATGCATTGTGCACCGGCGGCCTCTCTTGCATAAGCGACTTATACACAACGATCGCGCGATGGCATACCGCAAAGATGAATGGGATCATTGTGACAAGCAGATATGCCAGCTAAGACCCTCCCGATGGTCTCAAAGTCTCGGTATCTAAAGCTAGCATGGGGATTGGATAAAGGGACGTGAGGGAGAGTGCGACCCGGTCCCAAGTTGGATGAAATCGAAGGCGCTCACAACGGGGAGAAAGTCGTGACATATACCTCGAAAGATTGGCTCAGATCACAAGGTAACCGGGTGGTTGTTGGAGAAAGGGACGGATTACGTCGGGAGGCGTCCTGCGATATGGTGGCAGATTGAGCCGGTACATCAACATGGACCCTTTCGTGTGTAGACGAGATGAGGAACTACATAGGATGAATATCTAATGTTTACTTCAGCTTGCTCTAGGCTGAGGGCCGGGTGAAGTGGTCAGAGCGTGACATATGATAGCACCCAGGAATCGTCCATTTCGATTTCGTACGTGTAGTAAGTGGGCAGAATATTGTGAGAGGCGGCAATTGGCTTTTCCCCTCACGCACTCACAGATCTGGAACCTACTACTAGTGTTCAGCCCGACGATGAGGAACCTCAAACGTGGACTTGTCCAGGCCCAAATGTCGCGGGGAATACGTGGCTCAGCCGCTCTGCGCCACGTGTGGCACTATCCGTGCGCTCCCCAGACAGCTTACTAAGCGATTAGCCGCTTAGCTTATATCCGCCGGAGAGGGGATTATTCCCACATAAGGGCCTCACCCACCTTCGGTGCCTCGTCACACCAAACAAGAAGCTGTCCCAAATCGAGATCCCGGAGGCTCCGCGAGGGGTTATAGTTTCTGTCGTACAAACTCTGTTTTTTTGCCTGCCGAAGATGTTGGCCTCACTCGTGCTCGAGCCACTGTGCAAACATCGCATTGCCAAGCGGCAAGTAAGATTTGCTGTGCCGGCAAGGCATGCAACACCGTCCCTTCATTTTTCGCTGAAAATGCGGGAGTTCACGATAATCCCGAAGCCGGCGGTGCTGTCCGCGTACGCCCGCACACTGTTATTCCCAGGCGATAACTTCCTTTGGGCAGATTTCTTGGGCAAAGGCAGTCTGTTCTTAATCGGCGGATGTCAGTTGTCAAAACCTGCCAGATCCGGATACGAGGGTAGCGTTTGATCTTGTGTCGAAGAACAAATCAGAGCCACCCCCTAAGGCGTGTAAAACATGGCTTCACGGTACACCTTTCTTGAATCAACTGTCAAGTTTACATCTGAGTTGATTGAAGGTGTTGAACTACATTAACATCGACTTTCCTAGGAGATCGGGACTACTCTTGGACGTGTTGCCGCTCTGAGAAAGTCATCTGAAGCACCCTAATTGGACACCAAGACCGAATGGAATTATTTGGACCTCTAGAATGCTTTTTTGAAGTTGCGAAGGCGGCCATAGCCGGGGACGAACTCATAAAGTACTGCCGACAGATGGATCCTCATCCTATACCAAATGTGGTACTCTAGCCATTAAGACATCGCATTTGAGTAGGAGGTCCTTCTCTTCTTCCCTCACTTATCGAGACATAATGCAGCAGAAGTCTCTTCACAAGCAATAGCAATAGTTCATAACAGGAACACATTTTGCAGGATTCGCAGGCGGCCATTGACACATCGTAGAAGCCAAGCACCAGAACTCACAATGGACGATGAGACGATGCTAAGGGAGATTGCCCCCAGAAGATGCTGTTGTTTTACACCCAGCAGCTCGAACAATTACAGGTCAAACGTGAGCGATCTGTATCGAACGGGTCAATGAAATTGATCGAACAAAATAGCCACATGTATTGACAAAGGTTGGTACGTTGAATGAATAAGGCCTTGATCCCTTACCCCGTTGAAGACTGAACGATGAGAATATTCCAGGCCGTATGTCTCCAGAAATGCAGCCCGCCCCCGATGGTACATACGACGCAAAAGACATTACCGTAATAATAATACTACAAGTACAAGCAAGCAACGGACCCGATCAGTTTCCACCGTTGAACGTCTCGCCGCCATTCTGTAGGTATTCACGTTCCTCCGCCGTTGAATCGCGGTGCAGAGCAAAGTTGCGGTGAGGATACCTCCCAAACTGAGCAATAATGTCCCGATGCTTCATTTCAAAATCATAGTTAGTCTCCAGCAGATCCTTTGCCGTCTCTTTCTGCACAGCCAACACGCCCCAGCATTTTCTCTTGTCGTCGTCTCCGACGGTTCCGTCTTCGGCCATGAGCTCCTCAAAGTCGTCCTTCATCTCCTGATAATGCTTCACCGCCGAGTCGTGTAAAGCAAGATCTTCCGAGTGCATAAGTGGGAGGTAGAACCACATGCGGTAGGCCACGCGGTACTTGGTCCTGCTGTGAGTCGGGGCGCCGGCCTGAATGGCGTGATTGGCGATTTCTCGCGCGATGGGGTCAAAGAACTTGAAGACGATGGAGGACTCGGTGCCACGATAGCAGTTTCTCGGAATCTGGTCTAGGAGCAGGACGAGGCTTAGCCACTGCAGTGGCGTGATGGGCCTGGTGATGGCGAGGATGTCCTTCGCAGTAGCCCGTGCCGACTTGATGGCTTCAAGAGCTGGACGGAACTTTCTTCTGCAACGCGAGTCAGTTTTGACTATGTACCGTTCAATCAGATCTGGGCGAGTACGGACACGCAGAGCTCGTCAAACTCGGCGTTGGAAAAGAACCACCGCCCTAGCTGGTTCCGCTGAGGCAGGATGAAGGCCTCTTCGGTGTGCAAATGCTTGAACCAAAAGCGACGGAGCCGCTCGAGCAGTTCCGGCGTGATGACCTCTTTCAGGTGCGCTGTCGCGTGCGCCCTGCAGGCCTTGGACCGGGGAAGCCCGTTCGACAACGTCATCTCAGTGTCGTCGTTGCTGCAAGAGCCGGTGCTGTGGAAACCTCGCTTCGGATGTATCAACAAGCCTGTCGACACGCGCAAACGCTGCTGACATGTCGCAAGAAGCCCGCAACGAGTCTGAACCGTCGAGTTCTGCCACGGACTCGTCCGCAGCAACGGGAGTATGCAGTTGAAGCACCCCGCATTTCGCAGGGCGCGGCTGATCTGATGAGGAGGCATGGCCGCGAGCTACCAGTCCTCCTCCTCCTCCTCCTCCTCCTCCTCCGCAGCAGCAGCAGCAGCAGCGAGGGACACACCAACAAAGGGGGCGAGCGAATGGGCAAAGGGTGGTGCCACTGGCTGCACTGACGTCGTCCGGTGTTCTGTCTGGCGCTGGGAAAGGGATCGAGTTCTGGACGCGCCCAAATGCGGGGGTGGTGCAGGCTGGGCGCCCCCTTGTGCAAGTCAGGGTCTCTCGCTTACGTTTCGCTAATTCTGCTTAGGCTAGCAGAAGGATGCAACATGTCTTCCATTGGCTGGAGGTGGCTCGACAGTATCACTTGACCTTTCCAGGCGCTGGGCCGGCGCGGGAGTCGAGTGGTGCGAGGAGGGCCGGGAAAGACGGTGATGCTCTGGAATGTGGTGCGGATCAAAGATCGACGGAACCGGGCACCGAGTAGCCTGATGTTTGGCTCACACGCTCACTGGGCCTCTTCGTGCCGCCACTGCTGTGTGACCGTTGGCTGCAAAGGCTCAGCCAGGTCAAGCCAGGTTGGGCCTGCGTTGAAACAGAGTCCAGCTAAGAGTGACATTTAAACTGGATGCCAAGTGTACGTGGGCTTATGTCACCATACGCGAAAGTGGCTGGCCGTTCATGGTGATGGCCTCATGCATTGCGCCCGTCTCAGCTGGCTGGCGACGAACTTGTAGATATCCCTACCTAGGTAGCTCGTCATAACCAAATGAGTTTCACGTGTTCCCAAACTCCAAGGCAACTTGCGGTGCTATGTGAGTGCTGATGACAAGATGACAACTGGCCTGATTGAAAATCATGCCGTGTATGCAGGCAGGAATTGATGGGTGAGCGAGAATATTCAATGCAGTAGTCTTAATGATGCCATCGAGACGGTCTATTTGACATCGCAGAGCCATCTTCTTGAAACGCGTTCAAGAGCCAGTTTACTTACTGCTTGCCAGCCACCAGCAACTCACTTCAGCCGACGGCAAAATGCCAACTGCTAGTCAATCTGAGCACATCCTATCCCTATTCAAGCCCTGCCTCCCCTGAGTTGTCGGCGGGCCGCGGCTAGCCCCAGCATCCCGAGCCTTAAAAGCTCCTATTAAACACAGTGATGTGCAAGATCCCGTCCGATGTGCGATGCTTGCTCCGGGATCACCTCCTCTAAAGGCATCCGTGCTGGATAATTATCGTCGGCATGGCCGGCTAAATAGGGGGAGGAAACGCACCGGACATGCTGCCTCTCTCAGCACTAGCATTCGCCTGAAGAGAGTGACAGAGCTCGCCGCTCGGCCGCAGTGCCGGTCTGTTGCCCCTGCGCAAATTGCGGAGAGGATGCGGCAGGGATCATGCAACATCGTCCCCGGCTTGGTTCATTTACACCCGACGACGCGGCACTCAATCCGACTCCTGACCTAAACCCGACACGTCGATTGGCGGAACCGCAAAGCTCCTCATCGGTCCATCTCGACCGTCATTCTCAATCACTTTGGAAGCGCTCGCAAAGGTCCGACTTGGAGTCCTGGACCATGAGACTCGCGAGCTCTCACCCACCGTACCAGGAAATGTAACCCACGTGGGTCGACGTTAGTTTATTCTGGGCAATCCAATCGCGCGAACCCCCATGTTGATGGGAAAATATCCATAGTAAACGGCACTTGAATCTCCGTTTCCCACTGTTGTCCAATTGCCACCCCTGAACGGGAGCTGACCCATCTACTACCTGAGTTAAACGATCGCAACGAATCCCATTGAAAAAGGGACGGCTCCGTCCACCCAGCTTCGCGATGGATTCCCGCCCTTCTCTCTCTCTTGACGGCTCACCGGACTCTCTGTTCATACTATTCCGACCACTACATTCGTTCCCTCATTTTTGTATATACGTTCAGCTTGTTGATCAACATGCGTTCCTTCGCTTCTCTCTTCACGGCCACCCTCGCCGCCGTCGGCGCTCTCGCCGCCCCCACCGCCCCCGGCACCGATCTCATCAAGAGACAGTCTACCCCCAGCTCCCAGGGCACCCACAACGGCTACTTCTACTCCTTCTGGACCGACGGCGCCTCTCCCGTCACCTACACCAACGGTGCCGGCGGCTCCTACTCCGTCGACTGGAAGTCTGGCGGCAACTTCGTCGGTGGAAAGGGCTGGAAGACTGGTGGTGCCAAGTCCATCAAGTACTCCGGCACCTGGTCCCCCGTCAACAACGGCAACAGCTACCTGACCGTCTACGGTTGGACCAAGAACCCCGTGAGTAGATCTCGGTACCCGTGATGTTGTAGTTTCAGTCGCTAACATGAATCTCTTGCAGCTCATTGAGTGTAAGCTATAACGACGAGGCTGTTCTGCTACTTCAACTGACAATGGAATAGACTACATCGTCGAGTCCCACGGCGAGTACAACCCCGGAAGCGCCGGAACTGCCAAGGGCACCGTCACCTCCGACGGCAGCGTCTACAAGCTGTACGAGAGCACCCGTACCAACGCCCCCTCCATCGAGGGCACCAAGACCTTCAAGCAGTTCTGGGCCATCCGCGAGAAGCAGCGCACCAGCGGCACCGTCACCACCAAGAACTTCTTCGACGCCTGGAAGAAGGCCGGCATGAACCTCGGAACCACCTTCGACTACATGATTGTCGCCACCGAGGGCTACAAGAGCGCCGGCAAGGCCAGCATCAAGGTCGAGACTGCTGCTTAAAAAAAAGAGCATGTCACGTTTCGAAGTCGAGGACAAGAGAGGAGGAGAAGATTGGGTGGCCGAACAAAACGTACACGCACGCGGAGATATCGGGGCGGATTGCAGAATCAAATTCTCGCAGGAAACTGTGAGAGTCGGGTTTTGAGGCGGAAGGCGGGCCTTGCGGCTGTTGAAAGGCGATATTTTCAACTTGATCCCCTTGAGATCCAAGTGCTGCAAATACAACTTCATTACAAGACTACGTGTTGGCTCTGTTGCTCGCAACTGATATTTTCTAGACGATTTTCAATTTTTGAGAGCTTGAACGTTGCTTGAAGCCAGAAGTCTGGTCGTACACCTCGGCACTCTCGACGCCCGCTGTGCGACAACTGCTACAGGTCCAGCGCCAATTGGGACGAATATGCTTGACCTAGAAACTGCCCTAAGGTCTGACACCTATCATGAAGTGTTGGTCGCCCAGTTCCCCATCATAAACCCGGCGCCGGTTCACCGGATGTCGGAGACGCTCTCTTCTGCAATGAATCCCGGACCTCGCCCGTCGTTGCAAAATCGTGCCACGGTTTTGTCAGCCAGAGTCTCCATCTCTTTGAGTTGAAGAAGAGGCACCGTTGGAGAGCTCCCCCCTTGAACGGCTTGCCAACTATGGTCGGTCTTGAGATCGTACAAGATCAAGGGCAAGATAGCTGACTTCCACACCGGCCTCTTACCTCTGTCCCGACAACTTTTTATGTACATCGTCATCAGTAGAAGTACGGTAATTCCTAATAAGGCTGCCGGATAGGCCAGCCAGGGCCAGTCCGCACGGATGCAAACCGTGGGCTGCTTCCCCGATCCTTTGACAACACCTCGCGAAGTTGCAGACTGCCCCGTGCTTCCGGCGTGGGTGCGTAAGCGGTTGGTGATGGCCTCGGCCATGCCGTCAAATGCAGCCGAATTTGTGTCGAGCGTCGCGTTGCCTCCTTGGTAGAGCCCCTGAAGCCACCATTTGTTCGTTACCACATCTTCGCCGCACATGACATGAAATGTCTCATCGTAAGGTGGTTCTCGACCTGCTCCCCCCGACCAAATGGCTCTGCAGGCGCCTACTAGGGTTGTTCTGATGAAGTTGCCGAGACCCTCAACGAAGCCGTTATCCATGGCCCTGATGCACGCGAGGGGTGCCTCGTGTTCAATCCCATCCGTCGCCCATGACGTCCAGTCTTCGCTTTTCGTGGCCTTGCTGATGTTGGAACTGTCGTACCAGATGCCATCAATCACACATGGTTCGATGATTGCGGCGTATGTCTTCAGCCGGGACCGATCTAGTCCGTCCGGTCTTGACATTGGCGAGGAGATCGTCATCGGCAGAGCAGAGACCAGCTCTTCTTGGAGAATACCATTGGAAACTCTGCCCTTGTATCGGCGAACACAGGGATATAAGCTGCAGTTCGAGGCGATGATGTCAATTTCCTCGCCCATTCGGGCGTTTGGTACCCCTTCCGTTTTGTTGTAAATGCCGTGGCATCCCCATTGCGCGTTCTGGACCGGGGAACACCCAATCGACGCGAACGTAAGGACTGAAGTTGCGATAGCATTGTCCGAAGTCAGATAGGTACCGCTCGAGGTGTTTCGGTACATCTTCATGTTGAAGACAGGTGACTTATGATTCACCGGCCACGAAATGTTGAGATCGGGGCTTCCAGCGATTTGGTATGTTGCGTTCGAGCCATCTCCAGTAGGTCTCTGCTGCACCCTGGACTTGTCGTCGGTGCATTTGCTGCAGACGCCTACCGAGGAATGTGTTGCTTCCTGAATTGACGGGAAGGAACAGTTTCCTGTCCCGCACTGGAACGTCCCGGCAAGCGAGTTGTCGGCCACCCCGAAAAAGAGACCATTCATTGCAGTGGCTTGCATGTCAGGACCAAACCCGTTGTCGAGCAGCCATTCGGTTCCAGCAACCCATTCAGCAACCGAGATGCTGGCGGCTGCGTCAGAGTCCACTTCGCAAGGGTAACTCTTCGTAGCCTGCTGCAGGAAAGGGCCAATGGCGTAAGACGTGATGACAATCAAGACGGCGAGAATAGTCAGAATCCTGCGATAGATGTCAGTGTCTTTGAAGCGAAGAAAATAACGGTCGTCATACGGTTTCCATGTCAAGAAAAGAAACCTGACTGATCCCCACGCTCCCTTGCTAGCTTTGTCGAAATACTCGATGTGGCGCAGCGGTCGAGGTGATTCAAGCCATGGCCATTTAGACTGGCCAATAACTTTGGCACGTCAGCACATTATCAACCACTTTTGTTTTCACGGACTCTACTTACTCTCTGCAAGCACGTAAACCAGTGTAGCTCTCAGGATTGTAGAGAAGACTGCTATGAGGGAGTTAATGTTGACGTCGTAGGCAAACGTGGGTTGCGGTCTTTCGTTGTATGCCCGGAGTAGTGCTACGATGGCAATGAATGATGCTATCGAGGTGCCGAGAGCCAAGATCTCAAATCCCCACATTCGTAGTACTGCCAGTTTGCTAGGCGATAGAAAAGTTCCATCGTCTGCGACCCCTATCCCACGAGGAGGTTTCCGCATCGAGGTACTGGTGGCCGACGATGGTTTTCGAGAGTCATCTGTGAAGACAGTCGCATAATTACCCCGACGATTGTTGTCACCGTCGGATGAGTTGAGACGCGTCATGTTACCAAGGTTGTACACTGTAGGGGTAGCGGGCGGTTAAGCTCAACTGTTCAATGCCAACACTTGAAACGCCTATGACGGGAGCACCTAGGTATAATGGGGAAAGACGTGGAGAGCAGTATATCTATAGAAAGCCTGAGAGAGACGAGAGACAATTGTTGAATTTCATTGAAATTTTGGGAGACGCTGCATGTTTAGACATTATCACATCAATAAACAGATTCTGAAGGCGGAGCGAAGGCGTAGGCAGCTGAGACAGCGGGCGTTGTGCGAGACAGCACCCATCGCCGCTTCAGGGAAACAACTGTGTTTCGTACCGCGCTTGACGAGCCACGCCACCGACATCAGCGCTGCCAAAAACCTTTTTGGTTATCGGCACATCTCCGTTTTAAGGTTGACAAGGCATTTTCAGTTCCAAGGTGTGCGCAGTGTTCATCACCCGCCCGCCCGGTTGCATCGTTGAGTGGAAGAAAGATTGAGGACACGGATAGGAGCGTTGGCGTCGCGGAGACAGTGAAACTTGAAAGGAATTCAGCTGGAAGGGATAGATATCATCATCATCATTCCGAATCTGCACGGATGCAACATCTTTAACGTCGCCTTAAGTCCCAATAATGAAGTTCGACCGACGCGTGATAGATAATCCTACGAACACCGCAGGACGTCTTCATCGACTTCACGCAGTGACAGAAGAAATCAAACACGCGACATCGATGATTGTTATGGAAGATTGTTATTTGCAAGTAGCCTTGAGATGTATATTGCCTGGAGCGATTACCCGAATGAGAGATGTCCCCACCTTATCAAAAAGTCAAGATATCAGCCGTCCAAGTATCGCCGATTTCGGGATTAATAATGCCATATCTCGCTTTCTCGGCTTTCACTCACAATCAGCACTTGTAAATGGCTTCACTCAAAGAAGCCATTCCGCCGTTCCAAGCCCCTTATCTGTGTGGGGGTTCGTTGACGTGTTGCTGCATCCCGGAATCGTTCCGATGTCCGTTCATCCGGGCCGCTATCTCTGCTTATCGAAGTTGACACACAGAGATTGCTTGCATCGATCAGGCGATGCCGATAATCAAGTCTATCGAGACCTCTGCACATTCGATTGTGGCAAGGAAGCTGAGTCATGGTAACTCAACAGTCATTGAACAATCAAAATCGACGAGCCTGTAGGGTTATGAAAATAACTCAGGTGACAAATACACAGCCGCAAGGAGAGGCAGGCTAGGTATCGGTGGTTTCATTTCAGACACACGACATACGAAGTTGACTCGGCAATATAGTTCCCCCAGCCGTATTGAGCCGTATTGAACTCATGTCACCAGAACACCACCTGTGAAGCGCCTGCCAGCATGTAGCAAGTGGACAATTAGGATTCAAACCGCCTGTTCATCTCTCAGCTGCTTTCTTTAACAATGTGGAATTTGAAGACGCCTCTTGGATCCAAAGCAGAAGGATGCCGGCCTGAGACACCCAAATATTCCAATTCTCAGCAAAATGCACAAACGATCACGCATTGCTGCACGAGTATCCCAATACCCAGGACCATTATCCCGAGCAACGGAGTCGCAATGAACATTCCGAAGCCTGTAGACATTCATTTGATGACATGGAAACATACTTCATTGAGATTCCGGCCGCCCATCACCATCCCCATGGGGTAGAGTCGGCTCTTTCTTAAGGCTTGGAAGCCTATGTTGCCATTTCTAGAACTGCAGTCTCTTTCTAATTACATAAAACAAAAACATCGCTTTTCATACAAAAGTGAAAGACTTTAATACTGAGAAGCCCTACAAGTTGCTTCTGATGGGAATATCCTCCTTGGCGCAGCAGCCCGAGGTCAACTTGGACCCAATGTCCTTGTCCGAGGGCACGTCCAGCGCAGGGTTGCCAGTGAAGAAGTCGGAGGGCGTGATGTGCAGTTGCAGCATCTCAACGGGCCTAAGAATTGTTAGTATCGTCGTGGTTAGGCTGGGGAAGAATCATTACTCACATGACAGGCCAGTCCTCGATACGAGGGTTGTGAGTCAGGCCAAAGACACTCCACACAACCACATCCTGGTTCAGGACATCGTCGTTCCTGTCAGCGGCATCCTTGACGCCGCCGACCTCGAGCTTGCTCTGCAGGGTGTAGCGGCCACCCGCGTAGAGCTCGTGATCCTTGTACTTGGTGACCCAGAGGTGGTGGCGCGCGAACAGAGCACGCTTGGACTGGGTGCTGTTGGGATCGGCGAGCAACAACTGCGTCGGCGGCGGGGTGATCTTGTAGCCGACCGGCTTGCCGGTGATGGGGTTAGGCTTCTTCAGGTTCTGGATCTTGAAAACGCGGTTGTTCATCGGCGCCGCGTCGAAGCCAGCGGACGTCGTGACCTGGGTCTGCTTGACCTCGTACAGGTTACCGTTGGGGTTTGTGCGCGAGTCCATCCGCAGCGGCAGACTCTCCTCTTGCACGACGGTGTTCTCGTTTCCGTCGACGGACGGGTCAATGCGCACGCAGAAGACGTGCTGGTGGTTCTGCGCCAGGGCTCCGGGGCTCACGACATTTCCCCAAGGGCTGGTCTTGCCGCGGTCGATGTTCACGACGGAGACGATGCCCGTGGCGCGGGCCTCGACGACGATACCCGCCGCCTGGTCGAACTTGAAGTTGAAGATGTACTCGTAGTTAGCGAGGGTGATGATGAAGTGGATTACGAGCTCGCGGCGGCGGGTGACGACGGCGCGGCCGGTGCGCCAGTTGGTGTGCTTCCAGTTGATGCCATTGTCTTGCTCGTGGAGGCAGATGACGTTCTTGGTCTCGACAGCTGCACCCTTGCCATCGATAAGGACACCGTCGAAGTACTGTTCGTTGATGTTAGTGAGATGGGTCACAAGTGGAGAGGTTGGTTGTTGAAATACGAACCTTGATGACACCAAGGCAGTCACAGCCCAGGGTCAAGTTGTTGACGGCGTTACCCAAGCCACCATCTCCAAAGTCGAAAGCCTGCTTGCGGTGGAAAGGGGGGCGAGGATCGGCGTAGGGAACGGTCTGCAATGATCCTCATGTTATTGTTCATCCTTGGACAGCTTCCATAGACCAAAGGACTTACCATGTCACTCATGCTAAGACGGTACATCACCGGGCGTCCATCATACCGCACATCGTGAACAACAGCTCCCTCACGGGGGTTGAAGGTAACACGCATGCGCCACTTCTGCCACTCAATCAAGTTTCCATCCGTAATGGAGAAACTGGGACCCTCGGGCTGGACAACAGTCAAGGGCTTCAGGTCCTGGCGGGTACCGCCGGGCAGCAATTCCGGCACGTACTCGCTCGACTTGCAGTGGTCGATGATCGTGGGCGCGTGGGTCTTGCCCGACAGCGGATCCCCCTTGCCTCCCGTGGCCAGCTCGTCAATGCGCACAATCTCCTTCTTGTGCGCGTCCATGACGGGGATCAGGGGCAGGGGGTAGGCGTAGAAGTTGGAGTCCGGGTTGCCGCTCCGGGTGTCGCGGGCGAAGATGAGGGCCTGGAAGAAGCGGTTGTCGCCGTCCGCTGCGTCCGGCGCGCCGTACGGCCAGGGCTCGATGACGACCTCGAAGCCCTCCGGCAGCTTGAGCTCGGCGATCTTGGCCTGGAACAGGGGCGAGCGCTTGACGGCCTCGGCCAGGGTCTCGAACTCGTAACTTTGGGGTCCCGCAGTCAGCGTGGTACTTCATCTCATCAAACAAACGGGGGGAGGGGAGCACCCGCGTGGGGTTGGCGTCGCTGGGGGGTGTCTTACATAGTCAGACTCGCCTGGTGCTCGGAGCCGATAACCTTCTGATCGACAATCTTGCCGAGTCCCAGGTCCACGACGGACTCGTAGTACTGCGCCTTTGTGCTGCCGCCAATTACATCGTAAAAGACCTGTGCACATCTTGCTGGCCTTGGTGACGTGGCTGTGAGGGCGCCGGAGTGCTCCAGCTCAAGGAACTTGACTACATCAGCCTTGGGCGGCTCCCACAGGTAGTTTTGCCTGAAGTCAAGGACCGATCCAGGGTGTGCTGCGAGAACGATATCTCTTGCCTGGTTCGTCTCCTCCAGAGACAGGGCGGACAGGGGGTGCGGAATGGATGCCATTATGACAGCGGTGTGGCTCGGAACAAGGGGGTGGTGAGAGTGCGTGTCCGATTTTGGTAGGTAATGGTTGCGACTGAGCACAATTGCGTCTTTAAGAAAGAAACTGCTCAGCTCTCGGAAAGATGTAGCCAACTTGGTTGTTCTGATATCTGAGACACAAGAGTGAAGTTCCGCAAGTTTGGACCATTAAATGGTCACAGAGTTGTCGTTGGAGAGCTGCCGGAAGGGGTTCCGAGGCAGAGGCGCGGAACCCGATCGGAACAACGGAACGGCACCGAGTCAAGACCGGCGCCCCCATCACGCTCTTATCTTCGACCCCGGCCAAGATAAGAGGCTTACAAAAGTTAGTTGATCAAGCATTTGAGCCCTAGAAGATCCCAGGAAGCTCTTGTGATTGGCCAGCGATTATCCTTCCGCAGTTGATTGGGCATCCCGCAGGAGATAAGATGCCGGGCATGCCTTGCTGCGGCGCCGCCGTACGGGTATCGTCTCCATTTTGGTGCCATTGAGAGTCGTAGCCAGGTTTCGACTTTGAGTGTATCGTTGATAAGATTGAAAAAAAGAGGTTTGCGTAGTCATGGGCCGTACGTACATAACAAAAGACCTCCCGAACACCCTGGGATCAAGTCGGTAAATCGTACGACTGTAGGACGACAATTCAGTTGAAAGTCAGCTTTCTTTTTATTTCCCAATCATTGCGTGTGTGTGAATAATGGAAACCGACATGAAGAAAGATATCGTGACTCTCGGGAGAGTTGACTCCCAGACGCCGGAGGGCGTCACCAGCGACGACCTGCGGCTCGCGCAACTCGGACACACCCAAGAGTTGAAGCGACAGTTCTCTCTGCCTGCTCTTGGCGCGCTTTGCGTATGTCTTATGGCAACATGGGAAGCGTTGTCAACTGTTGTTGCGCCGGCTCTCGTGGGCGGCGGCGGACCTTGTTTGTTCTATAACCTGTGAGTTGACAATTGCCTATTTAGGCTCAGAGAATTGAACTGACGTTGTTTTTAGTGTGCTTTCTACTATTTGCACGATTTGCATTGCCTCATCTCTGGGAGAAATTGCTTCTATTTATCCCACTGCAGGAGGTAAGAAACCTGCTCAAATCCGCTCATTTTCTCTCTGCATTGCGTTCTAAACTGACAACTCTGGGTTTCGCAGGTCAATATCACTGGGTTGCCGCTCTTTGCCCCTCCTCGACCCGATCTGCGGCTGCCTTCACAACCGGCTGGATTTCCGTGGGAGGACAGGTTGTCTTGACTTCCTCCGCTGCATTCGCAGCCGGCCTCCAGCTTCAGTCTCTGATTATTCTCAACGACGATTCGTACATTCCGGCGAGATGGCAGGGCATGCTCTTCTACTGGGCTATCCTGGTATATGGCATGTTGATGAACATCTGGGGCCACCGGCTGTTGCCCACGGCTAACCTTGTGTCTGGTGGGACGCCCCGGTCAATCTATATTATCAAACAGCTACGCTAACAATGCTCTTTCAGGAGTTTTGCATGCGAGCGGCTTCATCGCCATTCTCATTGTCCTCGGCGTCATGGCCCCAAAGAACAGCGCGTTCTTTGTCTTTACGGAGTTCGTCAACTCCAGCGGTTGGGAAAGCGATGGCATCTCTTGGCTCGTGGGCCTCATCAGTGCCGTTTATCCTTACCTCGGGTAAGATTCTCCAAATCCTCTGTTCCTAACAGTCACTAACCTGAGTCCAGCTACGATGCTGCTTGCCATTTGGCCGAGGAGATGCCCAACGCCAGCCGAGACGTCCCCATCGCCATGGTGGGCAGCGTCATCGTCAACGGAGTCATGGGTCTCGTCTACGGCACCGTCCTCCTCTTCTCCACCGGACCCCTCGATGTCCTCCTCTCGACCCCGACTGGATACCCCTTCATGCAGATCTTCATCGACGTGACCAAGTCCCACGCCGGCGCGACCTTCATGTCCCTCATCATCATCCTCACCGCCATCGCCGCCACGGTCGCCGGCATCACCTCGACCTCGCAGACGCTCTGGGCCTTCGCCCGCGACAGGGCCACGCCGTACGACCGCTTCCTCAGCAAGGTCAACAAGCAGCACCAGATCCCCGTCTACTCCGTCGTGCTCGTGACCATGCTGCAGATGCTGCTGGGCTTCATCTACCTCGGCAACACCACGGCCTTCAACGCCATCCTGTCGATGGCCATCATCGGCATGTACTCGAGCTACATCATCCCCATCTTCTACATGATGGTGTACGGGCGCAAGACCCTCCGCGCCTCGGACTACGGCCCTTTCAAGCTGGGCCCTGCTCTGGGACCTACGCTGAGCGTCATCAGTCTGATTTGGATGGTGGTGGTCATCATCTTTAGCACGTTCCCCTCCGCGATGCCGGTGACGCCGCAGAACATGAACTACTCGATTGTTGTGATGGTTGGGTGGCTCGTCTTTGGCGAGATTTACTACGTCACTTTCGGACGCAAGAAGTTTGAGGTGCCGGAGGTGGATAGCAACGTCGTGACTGGAATTTCTGTTCCCGCCGACATAGCCGTTTGAACTACCGTGGAGCAAGTTTTAGAGGGTGGGTGAGGAGGATTGGATAGACTGCAATTTGATTTTTAGCTGGAATGAATACCCCTTTAGCCTGCCCTTGACTTGAATCTATCATACTAATACTACAGAATGCACTGGATGTGAGTCACTAATTTTGCAGTTGAATACTTTTGTAATTGTCGTCTAGAGCCTGTCAGATTAACCCCTGAAAACGCCTTGAAATTTCCTCCGGATCCCCCAGCTCATTGACCCCAAAGAAACCAACAGGGAAATCCGGCGGCTGAGGATGTCCGGCATTCGCGTGCCCAAACGCATCAAATAGATTCATCAAATCGTTGCCCATGTTGAACATGTCCGGCATCGAGCTATTCGTCTGCGGGCTCGTATCGTACCCGTCCCATGCGGTCTCCACTCTTCCACGCTCGGTCGGTCCGGCATGGGGCTCCGGCTCTTCGAGCCGGGCCTCGCTCGGGTGCTGCTGATCCTCGTCGGTTGCTACCGGAGGCGCATCGCCCTTGTCGGGATCGCTCCGGAGACCCAGCGACTTGATCCCCGGAAGCAGGCCGCGGATGGTCTTCCACAGCCTCCTGCTCGCGTGTCCGTGGCGAGAGAAGCCCTTGATGAGCTGCACGGCTTTCAGGAAGTTTTCCTTGCAGGGCTCGGTGAAGACGCCGGGTGCGTGGCACACCGCTAGTAGGATTACGGCCAGCGCGCTCATTAAGAAGTAGTTGAAGGCGTGTTGTTGGCGGGCGTATATGTCGCTGTTGTCGTTCAGGTGGACCAGGACATGTATGGTGTCGAGGGCGATCTCGGTAACCAGCTTCGCGCTCTGCATATCTGCTCTGATGCTGGCGGTGCTCAGCACGTGATGACGGTGGATGAGGGTTCGCATATGGTTTCCGCGCAGGTAGAGAAGCGATCGGAGACGATGCATGCTTCGCGGTTGTGTCCGTGGGGCGAGACCGAGTCTCGGATGCCGAAGTTGAAGGTCTTCCGGGATAGAGCTAAGCCAGTTTTGCGTCATAAAGTCCAGGAATGCGACGGTGTCCTTGGGTATGAATTGGGACGGGGACTCGAAGGGTGGTAGAGCCTCCCAGACCTTGGAGCAGAGTCTGCCGTATGATACCATGCACCTCAAATACGGGTATTCTTCTCCCTGCAATTACAGATCAGTTAGACGAGACCATCTTATCAACCTCCAACGAGACTGTGAAGACCTACCGGTTCCGGCAGCTCAGGGTCTATATCTCTGTCGATGATGCCAAACGACAAGCTCGTCCCGAAGCTCCACCTCCGGTCCAGAACGTAGACGCACCAGAAGCATCGCATAGCTAAGTCTCGTTCCTTGGGCTCCTTGAAGTTCTCAAGAAGGATTGCGCGGCGATGGAGGCCAATCTCAAGCACTTCGCGGCCGGAAATGCCAATGGCTCGCCAGGCCAACAGCTCCTCGCCGCAGTGGAACCAGTACACGCTCTGTTAAGGATTAGCAATGCAGGTGCGAGTACACGTTAATCAGGCGACAGCTTACCAACATCGTCATGATCTGCAGCTCCTTCAAATCGATGAACGCCTCGCCGGAAACCCGGCAGACGACAGGCTCCACATCGTCTATGAGCTTTGTGCTGATGGCATTCTGCCCCTGGGCTTCCATGACGATTGCCGTAGCAATCGCAACCTTCACAATCTGGACGTCCTTCATTTCTATCCTAGGCCGGTTCTCCTCTCTTGTGGTCTGGTCCGCAGGTGGGTTCTGCTGGTTCCTGACGTAGTCGAGAATATTCGGCAGGTTCAATGAGACGTCCTTCATGTTCGTGAACGGGTAAACCGACTCGATTTCTTCGGTGTACACATCGAGTAGCCTCAAGATCTCATCGAACTCTAAGGTCAATAGGCAATCCAAGTCCTTTTGAGATGACGCAGTCTGGTTGTCGGAGGCCACGGACGATGCTCGCGGCGAGGCGGCTGGCGAAGCGGCTGGCGATGCAGATCGACTCACCGGCGTCTCATCCCCGGTCTGGATGCGCATGCGAGTAAGCGACGTCTCGGCGATGCGGAGACTGAAAGCCGACCTCGTCGGGCCGACGAACTGGGGTTCTCGGGGCTCGCTGGGTCGTCTGTTCGACTCGCTCGTGTACAAGGGGCTCGGATGCTGCAGGCCTCCGAGAGCCGCCGGTGATCGTGTGTTGATGTGCGCGATCTTTCCGGTCAGGTCTCGGAGGGAGGACGTCAGCGTCGCGACTTGCTCCCGGAGGACGGCGACCTCCTCGCTCAAGTTTTTGTACTGTGAGCTGTGCTTGCCGTCAGCTTCGACGTTGAGTTGGCATGGACGACAACTACATACGGGTTCGGCTCATCTCTGCCGGTGACTGTCTCGCGGTCTTTCTCCTTGAGAGGCGTCTGGTGCGGTCCCGGGACGAAGACGCACTCGGCGCCGTTGGACAGGCACCGGCGGCACGTCGTCTGGTGCTCCTCCTTGATGCACTTCAGCTTCCGCTTCTTGCACTCATTGCTACGCGTACACTTGAGTCAACTCTATCCCAGGGGCCACAGGGGTGATGAGGAGGACGCATACCAAGCCACGGGCGTGTACTTTGCCCGCTTGGCCCGCTGTCCGTCGCCGGCCGCAGGCGCAGCGCGCTTCTGGGCGGAAACGGACCCGGCAGCGGTCGACTGCGGCGTCGTGGCCTCGGCGGTCGCGTCACGGTCCGGACCCATGTCGTCGGCGGTCGCGTCTCGAGTCGGGGCCGGAGCGGTCGGGCTCCGCGGAACTGGGGCGAGGAGCGACTCGGAATCGAGAGGTGAAGGGGGAGGGATTCCGAGGCGTGGTGGTGGGTTCCGGCAGTTGGTTAATAAAAACGCCCACGCCCCCTTATCTCCCGCCGATTCAGGGTCCGATCACCCTGAAGACAGTGGGGGCCTGATTGCGGTCCAGGCACAAACGGCGCCTTATCTGAACCCCCAAACTCCCCGACAGTTGTTCGCGGAAGCAAAGAGCAGCCGCCCCGGCTTTCGGACTGCGCGGGAACGTTCAGATGGATGCATGTTTACTTACCCCTTCAGATCTCTTTCACTTCTCGATTTATCAGGAAGATGATCGATACCCGGAACTCGACTTATCAACATCCACTACTGAAATAACAACAACCCAGCCGTAAGCATGTCAAGGGGCGCTTTTAGAATGTCTCTAAGGGTTCCGTCTCGTAACATAGCACATCTACCCCGTCTACTCCCATCTTTTTCGTTTAATATGTCGAGGATATAACATTCAGTTGATGCCGCCCTTTCCGTCATCCAAGGTTTCGATCAAGTGCACACAATCCGTCATGCCGAGGTTCTGGTTAGAAAATCAAGAACGGCAACCAAGGCTCCGATATGGCCTCCATCACATTTCCAACCATTGTTCAGATCTACGCTTCCCGGCCTCAGGGTACTAGGAGCGGAGAGATTGGGCCCCATCAATGTTACTGCGGCCACTGTTCCTTGTCTCTGGGGCAAGGCCACTCCTGCCACAAGGACTAAGTCACCATTTGAGAGCTTCGACCGAAAACTCGCCTTTAGGATACGTGTACGCAATCCGCTGGGCCGAAGTATTTACTGCGCCACCATCCCATGACAGGATGAAGATAACAAGCAACTAACCTAGCCCAGCGCATGACATATTTCCTATGCCAGAGATGGCTTGCAGTCCGGCATAGAGGGCAAGCTTGGGTGTAACCGTGTAGCATCCGATCTAGTCAATCTGGTAATTAGTCCAGGTTGACAAAGGTCAGCCACACTAAAAGTAGGTTGCAACATACCTGAGCGATGATGGCGAAGCCGTGCTTCAAGATGCTGCCGCACGAACATTGACCAGGGGCGCACATTCACTCAGAATCCATCGTCCCAGGATACTTTATCCATGGGAGCCGGCCGGTCGAGTAGAAAGAAGCCCACGTAGCCGTAGTCGTGCTGTCGTTCGGCCTTCCCTTCTGGCTGTCTTCATAGTCTCGCGGCATGTCCCGCAGCAGTGCTGCGAGTTCATGCCTCGCTTCTTTCCGGTCTTGAAGATCTGACATAGCTTCTTCTTCTTGTCCCACAAGCCGCTGGCCGCTTGGCTAGCCAGAACCGAAGGAGCCGTCGTCCCACTCATCGATGACCGGACTTCGGTACTCATCCTGCGGGCGGTGTGTCCGTACTTGCAGACGAACCTGAAAAGATGGCGGGGGTCCATCACCGTCCATGCCAGATGTTCCCCAGGCTATGAGGCGGTGGCTGAACGGATCCTGTCTCGGCAGGTGTCCTTAGTCGCTGGCGTCACGAAACTGACGCACCTAAGGTAGTTGTGGCTGAAAAGCTGGGTAAGGTGAGTTTAAATGGGGCATCTCCGTATGCTTTGTCCTAAAACCTGCCTTTCCCTGGGTGTTGTTGCCGCATATAGATAGAAAGGCCATCCTAGATAGAGGCTCAGCGATGTAGACGCCGGTGTACGATCACATAATGACGACTCAGTGGCAGCCTCTGTATTTTAGTATCCAACCCAGTCACAGAAAAGAGCAAATAATAATGTGCAGAATAAAGGCTTCCCGGCCACGCGCCTATATCACGAGCCAAAGCCTCGGAGACTACATGGACAGTGTCGGTGCTTCTCTCCTGGAAAGAGGCGCGATTCGCAGAGCTGGCAAGTACGGCATGCTTTGTGGCGAATGCTTTGTTCTGTGCCGTTCTTGTATGATACACATGGATCGCTATACCAAGGACCAAATCAATTCCATTCCTGGGCGCTTGATTTCAGCGATAATTGCATTCAGGTCATCAGTCACATTGCGATGCGGAGAATAATCCTTCGATCAACAACATAGGATTGCTATTGATATTTTCTCACGGAAGGGTTCTCTAGAGCAACTCGAATATGAGTTCCCTGATATGCCAGATGCTAAGCCCCCAACACGACGACCATGTTCCTTGTGATGCCGTGTCCAAGTGACTAGTAAAAGTAGCCGAGGACTTTGCCCGAGACATGCTTTCTGCGAGCCTGGTTGTGGTCCACGATACCCGCCGACGTGGTAAGCACGACATGGCCGAACTGGCGGGCAGGCAGAAGTCGGACAACCCACTTCTCGAGGTCTGCGAGGCGGACGTTGAAACGAGGACTGATGACACCGCATTTGTTCAACCTAACGTATATTAGCTAAGGACGATCCACAGTCCAGCCAGGGAAAAGCGATGACGAACCGGCCGGTGAGTTGGACGACAATTTTGCCTCCGCGGTGGTCATCGACCTCTTCAAATTCCGACACATAGCCGTGTTGCTGCATGAGCTCGAGGAATTTGACGATAACCTTGGACGAAGGGCGGAGGACGACTTGGCGCTTGCCCTGCTTCTCGGCGTTGTTAATGCTCTTCAAGGCATCGCTCAGAACGCTGGTCCGGACCATCTGGTTCGGAGGTAAGACGTTAGGGGGTGGCAGAATATGGCGAAGGTAACCTGTCGGAAAACTTACGGTGACGGCGGGTTGCAAGATGTATGGCGCGTCTCGTTTGTTGAGTGGTCAAGTGGTGAATCGCAGGTTCTTCAGAGACACCGTAGGTGTAGTCTGAAGGTACCTGCAAAAAATGGCAAAGCCATCACCCAAATGAGTCCATGATCGCAGAGTCCTAGGGGAGAGGACCGGTTGCCTACCTGTGGAATTGGAGGGCGCGAAGTGTGGGAGAGGAGGAAATCCGATGATGGACGTCGAGCGCCGGAAAAAGTTTTGTCTCCCTTACCAGGTAGCTAGCTTGGTGGGCCCAACTTGGTGGGGCACTGATAACCGAGCCGAGGGCTTGTGTGAGTCACGTGACAGGTGATCCACCTGTCTGCTTACCTAAGGTACACTTGACTTGCGGGACCAGCCAATCGAGTCAAAGCTGAACAGCCCGTTAAGCCAGTTAATCTTCGAGCTGGCTACGGCCCGCGAGATCAACGAGGACATGCTGCCAAGGCACGAGAGTGCCACCGCAGCTGCGGCGGGCAGCCGTTGCCGAAGGGCGCCTCTCGGAGGCGGGTCGGGCTTCGGAACCTGTACAACCTGACCTTGAATGAAGCTGACACTCCGGCAAAGTGCCGCCCTCCCATCTAGGCCATGCTACACTGCTATATCTATGTAGCATTGCGAATCGTGATGTTCGTTAGGTAGTTGACCGTTTTATTATTTTACAGTAGATAGTTGCTTTACATAGGAGCAGAATAAATCACTATTGCCGCACACACTTCACTCTAGGGGTCTGGTGTCCCGATGCGAATATCACCAACAGAATCCCATATTTCATGAAGAGGTACATAACCTGTAAAGATACTTAGCTTAGGTACCTGGCTCATCAACCATGTAGCGGCAGCGTATTTCGACCTTGTTGAATTCCAAATCCTAGTGTGATTTTCGTCCAAAGGCACCTAAGTAAGGATACTCCGGGGCTGAACGGGGAATATTGCATCCCGCAGCAGAATAACTCGTCAAGACTAGACGACCATCTTTCAGCCGCCAGACAGTGAACTTTGGAACTTATTCATGATTCCCAGAACGCCTATTCCTCAACGCCGACCTCCTTCCAGTCCACCACGTCCCCGAAGTGTTCCTTGATAACCTCAGTAAAATCATCCAAGTTATATCCCGTCTTTTCAAGGTGTTGCCGATGCCACTTCGAGGCCAGGTTGTCCATGATGCGTCGCTGTTCAACTGAAGGCCAATGTCTACCGCCCATTGATGACGGATATAGAAACCCGCGTTCCCATGGGAGTAGCTCTGGTAAAATGATACTCAGTTTTTCCCACCATTGCTTCCAATGATCCAGGTAGGGCCAGGGTCTCTCTTCTACCATAACCTTGTAGGTAGCCATAATAAGTTCCAGTTGACTGGCAAGCTCGGAGTCATCCTCTCGCACTTGAGCCCGTGTATTCCCATTAAAACAACTTTGGAATACGTCTTGAACGAAACCCCTTTCGTAGATTTTTGTCTTTTTCCATGAAACTTCGGGGTCGCAGCATGTGTGAGCCATGCCGAGACGCTCAAAGATCTCCTTGCGACAGGCGGCTGCCAGATAGATGTTGCTCTGGGCATCATCCATCCCACAGTCGGCAATCCACTCGAGAATCCATTTCTCCGTGTCAGACCAAGTCTTAGAAATATGAAGTGGAAACAACCGTTTGAAGTCGAGAGGTTTGAAGTTTGCAAATTTCGAGACCGGAAGGCAGCCATTCTCCGAGCAGAAGCAAATACAGCAATCTGTTTCCGTGGCATTGCACCTCAAAGCTCCGAGTCTGAGCAGAGGCCGCAAATCCTTGAGAACTTGGCGCCGGGTATTTTCCGCAGAATCTGCCCGTGCTTCTGTCGATCTCTCTGCTTCTTTTATGGATTCGAAGGCACCGGAAGGAAGCTTTGTTATTGTCAAACCTTTCTTTGCGTCGGAAACAAGTTGTGCCACACCATCCTCCGCTCCTAGGCTGGTCTCGAATCTCGAAAGCCCTTCGAGAAAGTCTGCTTCCCAGAGCCAATAATGAGAACCTGCGCTCTCATTCGGGGGAACCAGAGAGTATCGGACGGCTAGGTAAAAGAGAGCATTTGGCCAGGCTTGGGGGATTGTGAAGTTTGCGTCTGCTCGTTTATCAAATAACCATCGGATCTTGGATGCAATGGTAGTAAGCCACTCTAGGAGATCCGTCGAGTTCTGTTCGAACGCGACGACCTGGCAGATTTGCAAGAGCAAGGGATTCTCGATGCTGGACATTTGCTCTATCGAGGTGAGCCCTTGTAGGTCGAGTTGTGTTGAAAGCAGCTGATCCACCTGTTGGCAGCAAAGGCGTCTTATGTCTATCATGACTGGGTCTATGTTGAGGGCATCCGGTATTTCTATCCCGTCATCTACCAGAGCTTGGTACACGTTCTTCGGCTTCTCGTTAGGTGGCAGGGCAGTGGAGGTTAAATTGTGCCAAGTCTCCGGAGAAAGTTGGGCCTCGGCGAATGACCATAGCTGGTCGCGCCTTCGTGACAATTCATTGACCATTATTTCGATAGTCTCTCGATGATTATGTGGCTCCCAGGAAACCTTTCCGAAACACCTTGAGGAATAGAACGCCATACGCTTTTTCCGGCAGTCGCCGCAGAGTAGGACATCTAGCAAACCTGATGCACCTAGGAACTCGGGCATCCCCGATATTCGGCAGCCTGCATTGAGCATTGCCTTCATTGACTTCAAGTCGCCTCGGTAGTGCGCAAGATGGAGCGCTGGCAATGGATCGTACTTGGCCTTCACTAAGGCGCTCAATCCCTCAGGCCAGCCCAAGGCACACTCCATCACGGTGATGTGCGAGCGGTCCTCATTAGTTGTTGCCCTGGAGATACTAAGCTTCAGATCCTGGACCGATCGGCGTATTATCGCCGTTCTCATGGGCCCCAAAGATGAGTATTCAGCTAGAACACGGTAAGATTAGCATGCCTCTTAGTATAGTCGGGTCCTTCGTTGGCTTTACTTACGAGCGTCAAGTCCGGCCTGCTTGAATGCCCCAAGAATCATGTCCAACACAGCCGACCTGCGACGAATGATCTCAGTTGAATCAGAACCATTAAAGTCAGAGTCGAAAGGCAGAGTCGCGGCATCTAGATCTCCGAGAAACCGAACGTATGTAGATGCCAGTGAGAACGCTTCGCTCGTTCTGTGTGCTAAAAGGCCGGGAAGTATATTCTTGAGCACGTCCTGAAGAGTCACCGTCATTGTTGGCGAATGTTGAAAAAAGCGTTGAATCATGCCGTAAGTCGGGTAAAATGCCATTGAGATGGAGCTGGAGGCGGCGAGATCGACCCCGGATTCGACAAGAAAAACAACCATCTTTTGTATGATTACGAGTTCTCCTGGAGAGCATTTTCCAAGGGATAGGTGCAACCAAATAATATTCTGCAAAGAAGATAGTCGGTTATCATATCTTCACATCAGAAAATTGACCCACTCACATGTAGAATGGTGCAGCCATGATCTCGGGATGATGAGTCTCCGTTGGAGAAGAGTGACTGGATACCATGAAGTGCGGCCAAGAGGTCTTCGGTAATGTCCTGGCGTCCCTTCGAGTGACTTGTGGCAAGCTCCCCACAACCATCTGTACTAGATATCCATGATGCAACCCTAATATTCTCGGAGATGTATGTATCAATAGTATCTCTCATAGAAATTGCATTTTGTGCGTTGCCTGGGCCTAAAATAGTGTCGATCAGCTTGTTGACTGGAGAATGTTTCCTCGGCACTGGTATATAGTATTTCAGTGACTGAGAGAATGACTGGCCACCAGCCCCCAAGGACGAAGTGAATGTCAATTCGATGGCTTTGTTCAAGAACGGCCGCAAACTGGCAAGAACCACCCATTGAGACCTGACGGCAGATTTGGTTCGTGCAGTGCAGTATGGTTCATGCTCTTCGCGGGAAGAGACCACTCCCAGGGCATTTGTTCCCCACGCCCAACGAATGGAATGCCTAGAGCAGGAACATCCTCTTGCGATATTCAGTCGGTCGTACTGACGAATCGTCCTGGAAGACGCCTCAGCTGATTCGATTTTCTGGGCAGCCTCCAACAAGGCTTCTGGCTTTTGGCTCAGCTGGGCAAGCACCATACCCGCCTACGACCATGATATCAGCAAAAGACATCACTATCAGCTGGAATATTTCGAATTCCCTTACACATTGTCTTTGGGCAGCTATGACAGTCTCGTCACGGTTTGCCAAGAGCAGGGCCGAGGCTGAGCTGTTGGCTCGGAGCATGGCGTGGATATCTTGAATCATGTTTTCCATGTTGCTGAGGTTGCTCTGAAGACCCGAAATTTGTCCTGGGACCGATTCAATTGTTCGTTCAGTTCTCAAGACTGTACTTGAGATGAGATGTGTCTCCGCGTGCAACTCAGCTATCGGTTCTCTCAGGCTGGTATCAGCTGTAGCTGCCTGTCGGATTTCGAGGGCTTTGATGTGATCCAGCGTCTCAGTCTGTCTCATATCGATCATCTGGCCTAGTTTCTCTAGCTGCTGTTGCTGCTCTGATTGTAAGGCTGTCTGCAATGCAGTCGGAAGATCTGACACCATGCTGTGAATGCTGTGGATCTGGCTCTCATGCCCTTCAATCTTCCTGACAGCAGCACCAACATTGTCGCTAGTAATTTCCGACCCCAGTTAGTAAAAGGTTAGTTCACTGTTTGTCCTGGAATGCTATTTACCTGATGTTCTTCAGTATACCCAGCCCTAATATCTGCATCTCACTATCCAAGTCCCGTCTCCGGTTCTGGAGGTTTGCACACTGCCGGACCACATCGTCTCTTTGTATCAAAGTAGTGATCCTCAGTTGCAATCTCTTGAGTTTTGAGTCCGTGTCGTTAGGACGAAGTGCCTGGAGCTGATCGCTCAAACACTTGAGGATATCCCCCGTCTCTTTGAGAAGTGTGGTGATGCGAGCCAGGTGCTCAGGACCGGCATGAGCAAGTTTGGAGTTTGGATTGCCGATATCACTACGGAGCTCATCAAAGAGACCGTAAAAATGGGACACATTGCTGGCGATGTCTTCCAGCTCTTTCGGGGCCTCGTTAAGACTGCGGATGAGCCGATAGAGCTTGGTCAGGCTGACCAGACCTACCTCGGCGAATTGCAATGCTGCCGCCGCGGCGCCGAGGGCCGTGACGGGATCCATACCGACGGCGCTCAGAGAGCTGTCTCGAAGAGTCCCGATGAAGCGAAGATGAGGTTACAGGAGAATACGGTGAAGCGATGGTGATACCGGAGAGTTTGGGCAGGTGAAGGAAGATGAGACTCCCTTGGGTTCGCCGCTCTCTCTGTCAAGCCTGCTTGCAACTGTCTGCCTTACTGCTGACCGGTGCGCCGAGGCGAGCTTGGCGCGCCAACAGTGTGTCGACGATTGGATGCACGAGTGCAACGTGACTTGATCCAATTGGCTGTGATCGACTGTTGAACGACGACAGCACGTACGTGTACGGGGCACTCTTTTGGGTCGCCTTTTCTGTGGCGAGTGCCCTGCAGGCTGTGAGGGCTCGGCAGAAGAGCTCAAATAATCACAGCCAGTTCGCAGCTGGACGCAACATGCAGCCAAGCCCAACAGTATGTACCACCATGGGGAAGAATTGAAGCTGTTGCTGAATTATTCTGAAGCTGAAAGTAAGCAGACGGCCTCTACGTGACCGCTAGCTAGCTTAGCTCTCACTATCTCATCAATTGTTAAATGACGGTAATTACACCTGACAAGGACATCTTGCGACTGATTATCACTCTGGAGGTTTTGAGACGTTGTGTGATCACATGGGCTTGTGGTGTACTGGCGTCGTTCAGCAGTTGATGGGACAATCTTTTGTACTTCTCAAGCCTCACTTTGTATTTCTCCCCTACCCGTGAGTCCCAGAGGCCCGATAGCTGCATCTCAGCTCATCGAAACCAATTGCTGTCGGGATAAAATTCAAAAAATAACAATAACACAATTTAAGCTATGGTTGGAAAAGGCGGCGAGTAGGGAGGTTGTGGTACCTTAGTTGAAGGCCGGGCAGGCAGGAAGTTGAGCCATCGAAGGGTATCAAATAGGCCGCCCCGGGAGGGGGTTGTTGGATTAACAATACTCTTTTGAGTCAAGTTAATACATTTCTTGCAAAGGATCTGGAGAAGGTATAAGATTCTATAGGGCTGTGATGGTCCGGCGTCGTTCGGCAGCTGTGAGATGACGCAGCATTCTTCCTCATGACAACATGGACAACATAGTCGACTTGTTAGGATGTTTGATGCTCGTTAAAATTGACCAAGTCATTAATAGTGAATGATTTCGATAGTAAGACAGGCAAACTAATAGTAGTGGACCAACACACCGTGATATGCGACTCCGCGCTCCTTGAACTCATCCACCAAACCCCAGCCACACATCTCATCCTCGCCGTCCTCCCACAAACAACACCACAACACCAACACCCCGGGCTCACAACACAGTACCAAATACTCCGCGACACAACACCCAATAACCCGCGCAAACAAGCACGCAACAACCAGCGCATCTGCGCGCCTCTCCCTCCCACCCCTCAAAGCAACCCAGCCCACACCTCCCATTGGCTCATCCAAACAACCCCAGAAGCTGACCGCAGCCTGCCTGCCTGCCCACCTGTAACCTCCCCGCTAGTCTCGGACGCCTCGTCGACTCAGCGTCAGGCAGATAGAGACCACAGGCCGTGCCGATTACTCGCCATCATCGGTCGGCTGTCCCGTCATGCACGACTTACATGGCGGCAAGCGGGCGGCCGGGGGAGTACGCAACCAACCAGTCACTGTTTTCTTTCCCTCTTGAGGAGCAGCCAGCCAGCCAGCCACACACACACACACACATATGCGCGCGCACACACACAGACGCACATACACATACAGACTGGAGGTTCGAGAACAAAAAGGGTGGCTCGGCGGCGGCGCTGCGCCGCCGCAGGGTGGTTGCGATGCGATGCGATGCGGCTCGGAGCCGGGAGGAGAGGGGTGGGAAGCGAGAGGGGAGATGCCCATTCGGCTGGCCATGATTGTCCTGCCGTCTATGCCTACGCCGCACCTATCTACAAGCGGCACGTCTTGTTCTATGGGCAGCATGATATTGCTCCCCGGGCAGCGAAAGCCAAACAAGCAGGCCGTCATGCGATGGATTGGATGACGGGTTTGAAGAGAGAGGGGGAAAAAGGACCCAGCGTCGTCGGGCTGTCTGTCCGTCTTGTCTCTTGTTTGTGTTGTATGTTGATGATCGCTCTGCCCATTTCCCCCCCACATCACCGAGATGCGGGTGAGACACATAGATGCCAATAGCCGTCCAATACGCAGGTTGGTGCTTGATTGGGCCGGGTTGGAGGGAGGGGCATGTTCAGGCAAACTCTGCATTCAGTGATTGGTTTCAACTTGGGATCGTCACATAAAAAGGCTCGCCGGCCGTTTCTTTGCTTGGCGCAGATATCAGACGGACGAGGGTATATTGGAGCGGACGAGGAAAAAAAAAGGACCATGCGCAAGGAGGTCGTTGGATTGAGTTCCGTTGGTGTTGCATTCCCCTCCAACGGTCCAACACCGAGACAGGGAGGGGGGGACTGGAGGCGGTAAGAGCCGCGGGCTGATGTGGTAATCTTGGAGGGTATAGGAGGTAGAGAGATACGGCTTGCTGAATGCGATGCTGAGAAGGTCTAGAAGCCGACGGCGAAAGCACGCGAAAGCGAAAGGGAACCATGACCATTGGATGTAACCCACTCCGGGCCGGTGGTGCAACTGCGGTCTGTGAGTCGTGAGCCGCGAGTCGCCCGCTGCGCTGCGCTGCCCTGCACGAGTTCGGTGAGAGACGGCGGGACGAACAACAGAGTTGCGATCTGCGATCCGGAGCGGCCAACTGGGAAAGGTGAGAAAAACCTGGAGAGTTTGCGACACAGACTAGCGAACGATAAAAAAAAGAGGTGACCGGGCCTACCGGGCCCAATGCCAGAAGCCGTCTGATGACGGGAGATTGTCGCAAAGATGCATGGACCGTCGGTCGAAGGAGGGTTGGACCAGGGGGATTGATGACACCTCATTGTTCTAGGTACGGCAAGGTAAGGTACTGAAGCTTCCGGCGGTCTGCGAAGCGTGACAGCGATGATCCCTCGAGGCCGCGGTCTTGTCGCTCTCTCTGGGCGGGACGATCACCACAAGACTCCAGTCTGGAGGCATCTCGGCGGGTTGGTATGTAAAGTGCTGACTGACTGGGAGAGAGAGTTCGTTCAAGACCCGCACTCCGGGGGCAGGACGAGACGAAACGAGACGAGACGGGGCCGCGCGCAGCAGGAGGAGCAACAGCGGCAGCTGTGATGAGCAAGAGCAGCGATGAGCATCAGCGTGACCCGACCAGGGAAGGAAGGGGAGACCTGCACGAGAAGAGCGGCGAGCCAATCGTGCTGGGCAGAGGGGCGGCAGCCTCACTTTTTGCGGGAGCGAGCCGTGGCCAATCGAGCCTCGCCCTGCCGAGCTATTCCCCTTTCGGACCATCTGACAGAACGTGATTGGGCGGAGCTGGTGGTGGGTAAAAGTGGAGTTGGAAGTTGAAAAGTTGGGGGGGAGGGAAGGAAGGCCACAGGGAAGTTGGCAGGAAAACATGGGAAACTGCTCGTCTGGGATGGGATAGGATGGGATGGGATGCGCAGCTGCGCTCTTCTTTTGGTGCACCAGAAGCAACGGCTGGCCAGTGGGTACCAGGTGGTGTACTACCTAGGTAAGGTACCTAAGGTTGGAGATGGACGGGTGTGGGGGGAGGGGGGTCAACTTTCAAAACGAGGCAAACCGGAAGGGATTGGACAGCCGTCGCCAATGGGATGGGATTTCTGGAGGGATGAGATGCAGTAGACCACTTTCCACGCAGTACGGCGCAGGTAGGGAGGCCCAGTCGCCAGTGGTGGGCAGGCCGTATCGTTATGCATCGCGTCAATCACAGATTCGGGGTCGCGGGGGGTGGGAGGTGGGTGGTGGGCTGTGTGGTTCCTGTGGAATGGGAATGGCCATGGCGCTTTTGATGGCATGTCGCGGGCCATGCACGATGCAGCCAGTTAGGCGTTTTTTTTTGTTGCCGTTGGTGTTTCTCTCCTTCTCTCCTCTGCAGTGAGGGTTTTTGTCGAATAGGATCGCGGCGCTGAGGTGATACAGAGAAAGAGAGGTGGTCAGCCGGGCCAGCACTCGCGGGGGAGCGTCTGCTGGGACAGTGACTCTGGAAGACACACAGAGAGAATCACTGCCGTCTTGGGATAGAAAGACGCATGTTGGTGATGGGCCGCCCGCGGCTTGGGATGGATGGTGGTGTCAGAGACACACACGACGCCAACGACGACGGCGACGAAGGGAACAGACCGCCGTGCCTGAACATCAAAATCAATAATCCAACACCGAACAAGGGGACCAGCCAGCATCGGCGGCATGGCATCGCGTGGGATGGGCCGTGGCCCTGTCTCGTGTGTCCGTGAGCAGCAGCAGCTGGGCCCGCGGGCGTGGGAAGGCTGGATGGGATCGCTGCCCAGATGTCCTGACATCGACAGCAATGACGGATGGGCGAAGGCTATTGTTTCTTATTCCTAAGTCCGCGGGGGGGCCTCTGAGGCTGGGCGTCCCGGCATCAACCCCGGCGCGGGCCAGGGCAGACCGACGACCTCTGCCGTCATTCTGGGTCGGGTTAATTGCTTTTTTTCCCCTGTGATGCTTTTTTTCCTTCTCCCCCTTCTGGCGTCTGCCCGTATTCCTGCGCCTACCTGCCTGCAGGTTGCGAGGGGTGGTGCTTGGTGGTGTCTTCTGCGCATCCCGCGTTGTGGTTTTTTTGGTGTTGTTCCAGTGTGGCGGCTGCCTTCCGATTTCCCCGTCCCCGGTCCAGGCCTGGAGATCAGTCAGATTAGGTGTGTGTCGACCAGGTTGTCTGCCAGACCCCTTCCTCACGCGCGCATTCGGGATATTATTTCTGTAATTGGGGTTTCTTTGTGACTCGTTCTTTTTCCAATTCATCAGCGCGCTGCTGTGCGTCGGGCGTTGAAACGTTTGACAAGCGCCGTCATTTGGGAATTACAATGCCATCATCATCACCGCCGACGCGACGTCGTCACCGCGCCGTAATTATCGCGCCCCATTGCCCGCGATCCGTCCATACATGGATCGATAGCGATATTCTTTTTAAGACGGCAAGTGTAAGGATGGCGGGGTCGTTCTCATCTCTGCTCTGCGACCTGCGACGGCACTAAAAAAAGCCAATTCGCAGCTCTTTGACCTCTGCTTCCTGTCAAGATCGTATGAGTTCCCGGGATGGCTGTGAGAGGGGGAAAGAGGAGGGGAAGCTTTGCATGAACGACGAAAGCTATGGTGTTTTTTTTTTCTTCTCGCGGGTGTCATTCAGTGAATTGTTAAAAGGAGTAATTAAGGACGAGGAGCGTTGCGCGGCCCTACGAAAATAGGTAGACGAGAGGAGAGGGGGAGAGCAGCCAAGTTACAGAAGTCGGGACGAAATAGAGTTGTTCAGTCCGTGCCGAGATGCCCTCTTGCTCGTGATAACTGGGTGCCGCGGCGGTGTTAGTGGCTGGCTGTTAGTGCCAAGGTAGTCAGTCTCACGGGAGCGCCAGGAACAAAAAGGCAAAAGAGGAACAGGAAAACACGTTTTAACACGTTTTTTGGCTTTCGGCTGGTGCTGTCAATAGCGCGCAACCGCAAACTCAACGGTCGACGGCGCCCAGGACGAGTCATGTCAAAACGGCGCGGCAGCGGTAGGGCCTCTGGACTCTCGGGCGTTGAGAGGGGGGGACACCCCTCTTTCTTCAGTGAGATCGGTGACGATGGATAGGGATGGTGATAGTTTGGCCCGTCTTGTTTGATGGTGGTCTGGTCTGGTGTTTTTTTGGGTTCTTCTTTTCGGGCGGTGCCTTATGCGTGGTGTACCGATGATCTGTGCAGCGGTCAGACATTCTTCGGTAAGGCGTGCTAAAAAACAGACTTCTCTGGTGTTGTTGTCAATATGGACTTGTTAGAGTGAGTGCATTGCACACAATTGCGCGATGGACACCGTCTTGGGACAGGCCGCACAGGCATGCAGACACGTCTTGGCGCGGCGGGCATGACTGGCAGAGTCATTCAGACGTATCCAAACACGCGCAAAACAAGAGACGGGAAACGGGCGATGGGTGGACGGATGGAGCATCTCATCGCATCGCGATCTGCGCCCTTTTACCGCAGCAGCATCGTGGTACGCCGGTACGGGGGGAGGAGTGGAGGATCCGCTGGCGGGTGGGCCGCTGCTGTGAGGGTTCGGGTCCCGGTCGATCACGATGTCGACCCATGGGCTGGGTTTGGCCCTTTTTGGCGGCATCTCTGGCTGTCAGTCGGTCCAGTCAGCCACCAGCGCTTCTCCGAAATGTCCGTCCTGTCAGTCAGTCATTTTTTTTGGATTTGGATTTCGGGGCCCTGGTCACGTAAAATGACACGAAATGCCACGGGCTGAGATGAGGTCAGGTCATTAAGGTAGGTACCTCGACATGCCCATGCCTGGGCACCTACCTAGCATGCCTGCCCGCCCATCATCCCCCCAAAGAGGGAATATCGTCTGGGAAAAGGGCACCTTGGGCCTGCCTCCGTTGGGAAAGGCCTCGAGGCTAGAGCCCGGCAGGATTGACTGACAGTGACAGCCCAGCTAAGGCGCAACTAAGGACGGGGTGCGGTGCCTGAGCTGCAACGACGAGAAGCTGAACAACGACACTCAGCGCAGAGAGCAGCCGGGCGACGGCAGGGCCCCCGGAGACTTCGTTAGGCCTGCCACCCCTGCCTGGCACGCGCCAGCAGACGTGTTCGGTGCCCACACACCCCAACGGGGCCCCCCTGGTGACCTCCCACACCCCCCAAAAATACCACAGTCGTCACCGAAGCCGAGAGTGAGAGAGAAACACACACAGAGACGTGCGGCCAGTCCACCACAGAAACCAGAAACGCCGTGTGTGTGACGCTGGCGTGGACTGGGAGCCTGCCGGGCTCATCCCGGCCGCGGCGCGAAGTGTGTTTCCAGCACACACTTTGGCTCATTCTCGCCAAGGACAGCTGGTACGTATCTTTATTGGGGACTCGGTGCCAGTGATTGGATTGGAATTGGACCGACCCGACCAGATTGGCCTAGGTCACTTGCCTTAGGTAAGGTGCGGTACGTTTCGTGGGTACGTACACCAAGGTACAGAAGGCGGCGGGCGGGCTGCACCCACTTTAAGCTTCTTTCCTCGCTTCGATTCGTTCTTTCCTGCCCAATTCCCATCGTTCCTGCCCTGCCCTCTCTCTGCCCTCTGCCTTCTGTGTGAGTCTTGTATCTGTTGCTGCTGCACTTGCACTGGTTCGACAAGCAGGTGCGGCCCTCGTCCTTGCCGAGTGTGTTCAGTGCCATCATTGTCGTCGTCGTCGTCGTCCACTCTCCCAGTGTCTCTCTCTCTCTGCCCGCTGGTCCCACACCCCCCATTTCGACTCACCGCACCTTTGCCGGGCAGAAAGAGCTCTCCCCCAGTCGGTAGTCGCAGCAGGAAGCAGCAAGTCACGACCGGCAGGAGCAACAGCAGCAGCAGCAGCAGCAGCAGCAGCAGCGGCTGCTCCCTGCCTCGCCAGCTCATCACCACCACCACCCGACCATTATCGCTGCCACCATCACCGCCGGCTGCCAACTGCGCACTCCGCCATCCATCTCAATCCCACCCACCCTCCCCCCCTCTGGTCTCTGTCCCCATCCACACCATCTTCTTTCTCCCACACCACCTCATCATCATCATCATTGCAGCACACTCACACTCACACACACCCCCCTCCCACCCCTGTCCCTCTGGCGGCCCTGTCTCGCCTGTTCCACCGACATTACCAGCTCGCGGTGGAGACGCCGCCAAAGCCTCACTTCTGCGACTGGACACTCGTTGCGCGGCTCATCCTGTCGTTCCCTTTAAACCACTGGTCTCGCCAGTCCGCCTTCCCAAAGCCTCTTGCGATCGTCTTCCCACCCGAAGCCACAGATCCCTTGTCTATCGCCTCGAACAAGCCCTTGACTCCTTTCACTCGCACAGCACAGCACTCGAGACCCCCAGCCAGAGTCTCGACGACCACAGCACAACCGAACACCACAGCGGCCCTGTCTCGTCCAAGACACTCAAGTCTTCGACGACATCCCCGCTAGTTTCCACCCATCGTCACTCGGGGGTCCTTGGATGTGCCAGCGCAAGACGAGGCTGCAGTCCGCCGTATCACATCACAAACACCACCGCACTATCCGTCCTGACTCGGACGCCCGCCCGTCTCCAGCTCCAAGCTCCAGCTCCAGTGACGCCCAACACGCTTCACCCCGACGAACCGTATCCACCCCCGGCTTTGCTCATCCTCCGCACGTCAACCGTCGACTGCACCTCGTGCGAGGTCGGACAGACACAACACCATGAGCCAAACCCTCGATTTTCAAGAGCTTCAACGGCAGGTGCGACAGAAGCAGCAAGAGCTGGAAAGTCTCCAAACATTACTACAACATGCCCCCGTCTCAGCTCCCCAGCCAAATCAACTGAACCTGCTCCCGCCCCAAGGTGACTACTACGTAGACCCTGCCATCACCCAACCTCAATTTCAGAATGGCGCACCCTTGGGCAGGAGGGCCACGATGCCGAGGAGCAAGTCCAACATGGGCTACTCCGCGGCACCCACGAGGATGATGGTAAACCACGACCGCCGCCCTAGTCATGTCATGATCCGTGCTGACAAGCTTCCAGGAACGCAGCAGTGACATGGACTCACCACAACCAGCGAAGCGTCCGAGGGTCATGTCGCAGCAGTACCCTCGCGCAGCCCCCATGACTGGCATGACAAGAAGCGCTTCCAACCGCTCGGAAAAGGCAATCCCCTTCGTCGCCAAGGGCCCTCTCGCGCCCCTCCAGACCTCAACCACTCCCAACACCATGATGGATCGCTTCTACCAGTCCAACGACGACCCGCATGTCATGTTCCAGCCGACCCTGCAGCGCACCCCGTCAAATCGTCGCCAGTCAAACCTCCCCAGAGTCGAAGAGAACATGTCCTACGCGGACCCTGGTGTCGGTATGAACATTGCCGACTACCTAGCGACGCAAGACGAAAGCCTGCCCTCGCCGGCCATGATTCCGCCCCAGCCAACCTTCTTGACGCCCGACGGCCGCAACTCCCAGGCCAGCTTGGTGGCATCCGTCTGCCCGTCCATGAGCTCCGGTACCTCGGCCCCGGAGACGACGCCTTTGACGCGGGAAAACAGCTCTTTCGACAACCACTTCGACAACCAGTCCCTCAGTGGTGCGTTGGAGATGGCCCGCATCAACTCGACCCAGTCGCAGGTCGCCGACTTCATGTCCCACGACCTCTACTCTGCCGGCCCCCTTGGTACGTCGCCTAGTGGCAAGTCGGAGAGCTACCTCGCCCACGTTGGTGCCGGTGCCGGCTTGTACCAGCAGTACACTCAGGCGTCGCCCCTGGATGAGCACTTCCTCTCGCAGGGTTCTTCTCTGATGGAGCGCTCCATCTCTGCCAACAGCACCGCCTCTACAAAGTCAAATCAAGAGCGCCGGGCGAAGGAAGTTTTCCAGCAGCAGATCCAGAGGGCCAGCCGCACTGCCCTGGCCCCGAAGCCTCTGGAGGCCGTCAAGCCGTCCCAGTCCGCTGCCGCGAAGAAAGAGGGCAAGGTCGCCGTGTCCAAGGGCACCTACACGCGTCCCAAGCACCCCAAGGTCTTTTGCGACCAGTGCAACGAGCATCCCGACGGCTTTCGCGGTGACCATGAGCTGCGCAGACACATCAACGCTAAGCACGAGGGTACCATCAAGAAGTTCATTTGCCGCGACCCTGCCAAGGCTGGTCTCAAGTCTAGTGTCGAGGCCATCAACCCTCTGGCCAAGTGCAAGCAGTGTGTTGCTGGCAAGCACTACGGTGCCTACTACAACGCTGCGGCTCATCTGCGTCGTACCCACTTCAAGCCCAAGACCCCTCGCGGCAAGAACAAGAGGGGCGATGACGACGAGAAGCGCGGCGGCAAAGGCGGCGGTGACTGGCCCCCCATGAGCGAGCTCAAGCTCTGGATGGAGGAGATTTTCGTCACTGCCGACGATGCCGCTGCCGCTGAGGCTGAGGCGCCAGAGGACGAAGAGGAAGAGGCTGTGCAATTTGACATGCCAATGGACATTTCGCTCGGCCACATGGGTGAAAACCTGCCTTACGACATGACTTTCCCGACGTCGTACCAGATGCCTGAGCTGGCCTCCATTGACACCCACGCCTCCTACTTGGCAGTCTCGGACATGCCGCTCTCGTCCGCCTCGGAAGCTTTCGCGTTCTCGCCATTTACCTCAAACTCGCCGATGAATGGCCTGTCGCACGAGCCGGCCTTCTCCATTTCGTCCTCCAACACGGTCACACCGACCACCTACCAAAACCCGCTGGCCGACAGCTTCGACAGCTACCAAGTCTCTTTCTGATTGAGATGTCTTGAATCTCCTCGATTTAATTCTCTTAATTCATTATTTTCGTTTCGTGTCACATTCTTCCCCAATTGTGGCTGGGCTCGACGTTGGGTCGCCTTCAGGCACTGATTGGGCCGGTCGGGTCTCATCCGCATGACGCGGGCCTGCCCAACATCGCCCACCACCACGCGGCCTGCAAGGTCGAGCAAAGAAAAAAAAGAAATGAAAAACACGAAAAAAAAAGTCATTTTCCTTGCGACCGATGATCGTGCCATGACATCATGATCAGTTGGAGCGGTTCGGGATGTCGGACCCGGTGGAAACACCCATGTCGCATCCGCTCAGCTCATTTACTTGCTACATCCTGTCTCTCGGTTATCTCATTTCATTTGACCACCTTGTCTCATCATCTTTCATCTTGTCGCGCTCGACAGTCGGTGGGGATACGTTTCACATGGCTCAGTGTTATGCGGTGAAAGCATTCACGCCTCCTACGAGCCAGTTGCTCCCGGTGGTGCAACCGGAGCTTCAAAATGCTGTATATATACGGCCACGTTTCGGACCAAGTGTCCGTGGAATCAAAAGGGCGCGCGAGCGACAGGTTAGGGATGTCGCTCTCGTCGCTGACGGTACAGGCGTTGTACCTCCGCAAGGAGGTTGTTTACACGAGTGTCAATTTTCTGCAAGGTGTTGGGGATTTGTATTTTTCTTGGACAGATTTGATTTGGATCTAGGTGACCAGGGCTTGGCATGCCCTGTGGCGTTGAATTTTGTATATACTTGGATTTCGGACGGGTTGGGTGGACGCGGCCGCGATGGCTTGCGTGGATGGCTGGTTGGACTGACCGTCCTGGGGTGTATAGCACGAGCTAAAAGCCGAATCTGGCGCACAGCGCCATTGAACTTGACACTCAATGCTGTAGATGTTTTCAGTGAAATGAATGCAATTTGTAGACCTTTACCCATTTTGCGTCCCGTCTGACGGCGCCGGAATGGCCGGCATCTGGGACTGAGTGGGTGAGTCCTCGGTCCGACCGGCGGGACGGAATTATGGACCTCATCATCGACATTCCACTTGGTCCAGCGCAAGAGCCACGACAGGCGAGGAATAAGAACGCTTCACAGCACCATTTGGAGAGCCAACATGATGTTTGTCTCCAAGGTTCGCGAACAGAACAGAGAGGCCACGCGCTCCTCGCGACGCTGGCGTTCCAGGCTGCGACTGGGCCCAATGCCGTGTGGATGCACGCACAAAGGGCCATTCCAGTCGTCTTCAATGAGCATTCTCGCCAATGTTTGGATATGTATTCCCTATGTAGGCAGTTCTGTTCAAAATCTTTGACTGCTTAAAGACTGGGGCATGATTATTACTAGCTGTGATCCGGGGGATTTGAATCCCTTTTTTTGTGTCGTGCGCGCCATCGATGTACCTGGGAGTGAAGTAGATGTCGCTGAGATGAGCTGGGGAGTGTGACGATCTGGATTATGATATACGGGAAGGTGTGAGATGGCGCGGGGTTTGGATTTGTTTGATCCTGGATCGGAAGGCTGATTTCGACTGCAGGAGAGCGCGCGTAGCTACGTGTATGATTAATATTTCTGAGGCAGGCTTGCGCGGGTTCGTGTGTAGTTGTCTTTAGCCGCCGATATGGTGGCGTTCTATGTGAAGTAGGAGGACGGCGAGGACAGAATCATTTAAGTATAAGGCCGCGAATGATAGCAAAGGTTTACGTATAACCTAAAGCGGTTTGCTGAGGCAGTTTGCTATTAGTACTAGGAGTAAGTTACTTTAGTAGGATATTAATTATTCATTCCACTCGACTACCGGAAGCAGGTGCCTCCATAGCCACAACTTTTGTCATCTCAACTGCCCCCACAGGGTCCGAAGATTTGACGAACATGGCCTGCAGGGCATCGTTGATTTCAGTTGACTGACGGTCTATGATCGAAGCCTTGGAATTTTATGTAATTCAAGTGAAAGCCTTCTCAAAGTTCCATGTCAGGTAGTTGCAAGAAAGTTTGGCTCCGGAAGTGACGGAGCGAGTAGGCATCGGAGGCGGGCACAGCGGGGCAAGCGTTACCCGCTACGATTGGGAAGAAGTGCCGCCATGAAAAGACCCAAATAGTTTAGGAGGTCCATTTCCAAGTTGGCAAAAACAGCTCGAGGCCGAATGAAACGGCGTAGGTGCTGGGTCGCCCCATATCGCAACAACTTGTCCATAACCTTTTTCTTTTGAAATTCGATTTGGTTCCAAGGTTTGTGGCGTTCAGATATTCTTGCGATGGCTGAAGCGTACTCTATGAATAACGCGGCAGTGGCAGAAGCAATCGCCGTGGCGACACCGCAGCCGGAAAGGGTGTTCCTCCGCCAGTCGCAGAGAACATCCATCCCGAGGGCGTATGTCAATTCCGACTGTGGTAGCCCTGCTCGCCTCACGGGGTTGAACTTCCAGATCGGGAGCCCGCGGTCATCAGCAGCGCGTACTGGGAACACATGATCGTGTAGGGAAGCCGGGAAGAGCTCCTGAGTACTGTGGTTGTTCCGCAGCTTGCCGGCGGCTGCGAAGAAAAGCACCGGCCACTCACGAGACGTCTGAGCTGAGGCGATGGCGTCGGCGGTCTCCTTTACCTGGCGATCCAGCCCGAGAGAGATGCTGGCGATGTGTACTCTCCGTTCTGGTGCGGCAACCCACGAAATAGCCTGCGAAACGTCATCGTCAGCACTGGGTAACGCCCCTGGGGTTCTGCTAGCCTGACCTTCGCAAGACGTCGCCCGAGAGCATCTTGATCCACGTTGATGAGACTTTCCGCCACTCGGCAAACGTAAATCTCGGCCGAAGGCAGCAAGTTCAACAATAATGAGACGACCAGGCTGCCGTGTCCCGGAGTCTCGTCCTCCCTCGCCGCATCGGTCCAGGCATACGGGTCAGGCGCGTCAGTAAAGTCGCGAAACACAACCCTGCGACGATCTTCAGGGAACTTCAAAAAGTGAGGAGCATTCCAGTCGCACCCGGTGTCTATGACAGCGACTCTGATCGTCTCGCGCTTGCCCATTCGGCTGAGCATTTTGTTGGTATCGCCGAACTGCTCCTCGAGCCAGATTTCTGGAGCGGTATCAAGTCTGAGCAACGAGTCAGCAAACTATTCGCGGAGCCGACGACGAGGAAATCGGCCCACAAAATCGAGGTACTCTCCCATTTTCCGTCTTGTCCGGAGGATGGGTCTCTAAATCCAAGCTCTCTCGCAATCTCTTTATCATTACCGCGTTTCGTCAACTGACGGAGGCATTCTCGATCAATCACAAGTTCGCGCCACCCCGAACTCCTGACGACGTTTAAAAGCTCGGCCTCTCGAACCAACAACTGAGCCAAGGAGATCTCGGTTCCGTCTAGTTCAAATACGCCAAATGCCCGGGCGACCAGGTCGCCATCTGGATCCTGCATCGCCCCTTCGCCTCTGAGAGCAAACCCCCATTCAAACATTCTTCTATCTTGTATGGGGATTCCTTCAAACAAACTTGCCTCAATGAAGCCGACGGAATGATCGCTTGACGTTTTGGGATCTTCCAGACTGAGGGGGGGGACGTCGAAAGTGAAAGGTGCTGTTGAAGAAATCATCTGGCCTTCGGAAGCATGGACTGGCGAAGGCGGGAATGACAGCAGATCGCCCGACTGTGTCTGCGAGACGTATTTACGAAACCCCCCAAATGGCGCGTATTTGGATGGGCCGATGATTTGCGTTGGCCAGTGGGTGTCGTAGTCAAAATCAAAGCCAGAGGGTTCAGGTTCATCAGAGTCAACGAGGACGAGAGGAATCCGCATCTCCGGGTCTCCCATGATGGTGCTTCTGCTCTGTGGAACCGACTGGGATAAACTTCTCCCTCCTTCCTCCGCGTTCAACTCTTCCGCTTCCTGTTCGTAGCTTGGAAGTGAGCCCAGGGCGAGGAGTCGCAAGTGCCCAACAATGTGTTTTTCCATGTCGTCGACATCATCATCAGCCCCGCACAAAGGACACGATCTGAACAAGGGGCCAACCACTTGGGCATTCCTATCAGCGAGTACGTCGAGCTGTGCGTCGGAAAACTTGCCCGCGTGGGCATCTTTCATGTGGTTGCGGTACTCATCCTTGGTTTCGCCCACGAATTCGCCGTGGGACTTGGCCGTGCAACGCCATCGCTGGGCATGCTCGTGCATATGTTTGAGCCAGTCGTGGCTGTGGCTGTATAGTTCAGCAGTCGAGTCGCAGCTTTCAAACAGGCAGACGTATGGGTCGAGATCATTCTTGACATGTAGCCTGATGAAGTCAGCTTTTTTCCTTCTTGTTGAAATGCTCCTAATTTGAAGAGTGGCCGCTTCAAGTTTGAAGCTTGGGTCAAACTCACTTCCACTTGTTTTCGTCGGCTGCCTCTTGAGCTGGTAAAGCCTGAAAACAAAAAGGACAGGTGATCTCCCCCAAAGCTTGAAGAAAAAGGTTCATTTCCTTGCTCATTCGCTTGTTCTCCGGCATTGGCGCGATTGACGTCTGGTGATTGAGGCTAGTCTGACTGTGAGATTGGTTGGACTTGATTTGGAAGATGATCTCGTGTTTTCGACTATTGCTCAACTTATTGTATCTTCGCATGAGCGCCTCGCACGGACTGGGTGGAAACCGGAGTTCTTCGTTGATACTTAGTGCCACGGTCTTCGACACCGAAACGACTGATGGGCTGGATGCTTTCTGATAGGCGCCGGGTACGAGTGTTGTTGCGCTTTTCACGGCCGACTGAATGATACTCTCCGGCTCTACCGCAACGGGCTGGGCGTCTATGCTAATGGGCTGTTGAGTCGTGACGGTCACAGGGTTCGGTGCGATGGGCTGCATGGGCAGTTGAGGTACGGGCTGTCTCAAAACAGGTTGAGATGGCAGCCTTGGGAATCTTTGCGGCATCTTCCCATAACGAGATCGCCGGTACAGCACTCTTTTGCGTCGGATGAGCATAGTGCTGGCGAGTCGTCGTCGAATTGCGTCGCTGACTTCCGGGAATCGATCGCGTATCTGGTGTTCAAACAGCTCCTGGAGAAACTCTCCCACGTCATTCCCATCGTCGTCGCGGATGATGAAGGATGTTGCCGCTTTCTGATTTTGCGCCTGCTTGCTGGCCCTGCGAATGGTGTTTGAGAACCTGTGGAACAGACTTATCTCATCCCCAATTTCACGGAGAGAACTTTCCAGCTCTTCGTCAACTGACGACAACGAGCCTCCAGCAACTGTAGGAGTTTCGATAGACTCGAGGATCTGGAGGCCTGAGAATATTTTATTAGCAAGATTACATAGAAAATCTCCCTGGCGGGCGGAAGGCACAATTTCCGCCTGTAGATCTGGAATTGAACCTGCGCTGTCACCCACAATCTTGGAGGCGGTAATCTAGCGCCTCTGAGAGACCGACGATGATATCCCGTACGTCAGTTGCCTCGCGTAAGCGATGATCCAGGCTTCCTCGGCCTTTCGCAAAGACGCCCATGTTATCTTTCCACAAGGAGAACCTCGCAAACTGGTCCTCAACCAGAGAAAGCTCCCGGGGATGAATACTTGCAGCCTTGTGGACGCATTTGTCGAACGAAAGAATACATGATCTGACATATCCCGCTACTGTCAACATAGGCTGCTGCTGAGATCCAGCCGGTAACATGGTCGACATTTTGTCGGCCCTCGAAAGTAGTATGAGGCGCCACACAGCTTCCTACATGAATGTCAGAGGAGGGGTTGATGTCTTCGTAGATAAGTACGTACCGTTCAGCATTGCAGCGTCGATATCAAACCAATCATTAGAGCTGTTAACAAGATATAATGATCACTATGTGGCACGTAGGTGCTGTGATGTGCTAATAACAATTATGTCCCAACAGATGTGGTATACCGCCAATAGTAAAGAGTTATAAATGACCAATCATCATCATCGCCCAATAATTCGCACCAATCATGAATGCTGACTCAATGTCTCGGGGGAAGGATGCGGGCGATATGGCGTCAGCCGCATTTGATGGCGAGGCGGCGCCTCAGCTGCCAGTGGCGGGGATCTGCTCTGACTGCCCGGCTAGTTGCCAGCCGGTGAGATTACCAAGGGCAACACAAATCCCGCGTCCCCGCCCTGGTCATCTGACAGTCGATCCTCAGCCTGCTTGAGAGTCGCAAGTATCTTCTTCTATGCGATCGCAAAGCTCATGTCAGCAGCCGCTCCCCAGCAACATCCACGCCGTTGTCGAAATGAGGGCAAGATGGCCGCCACTGAAGCAACCACTGAGCCTGCCAACGGGATCGACCTGCTGCTGTCCGCCTCAAAAGCACTCGAAGAAGCTGCGAACACTTTGAAAGCAAGCGAACAGGACCTGAAGGTTAAAATTTTCTTGAGTGATCTCAGAACACAATCTTTAATGCTGCACGAGAACTTGAGTCTCGTCGACAGAGCTCGTTTTTCGACGAGCCTTGACCTCATCACTCGCATCACGAATCACCTGGAGACCGTGATCACGCCCAGAGCTTCCAAGTCGACCGATTGCTCTCCCTGTGGGACTGTCACCCGTTCGAGGCTGCACACATTCACGGAGGCTTGGAGAGAGGTCGGTAATGGAAACAACATCGCCTTTAAGCTCGGACTTGCTAGATTCTGGATGAAGATCGGAGCAACACCACAGGATCGCCGCAGATTTATACAGTCATTGGATGCGTACGTCAACGATGTCAGGGTCAATCTCCTCGAAGGGTCCTCTCAGGCGCCAGAAGACGAGTTACCTACCCACATCAAGATCAAAGAGCCTCCATACGCCGTTTGGGCCGCGGCGAAGTCAATGTTCAATGCCCTAGTCGCCTGCAGAAACTGCAAATGCAAGCATCCACACGACTTTGGTGCTCGCCTGCGTTTGGGTACATACCGAGACTCCGCGCCAAATTTGGACATGAACTTCGAGCTCAACTTTGACACCTTTCTCTCTATGGAAAAGGATTGGCAAGAGACACGCATCAAGGCTACAGAGGAGACGACCAAGAAGACCATTGTCCAGTTTATTGTCCATGACGGCGAGGAGCAGTCGGGGCTTGCCACGAAGGACACAAAAGAGCGAGCTCGAGATGAAGCGAGGGTCAGGAGACTCTGCAAGCAAATCAAGAGGATGAGGGCCATGGAAACCTACCGTTTGGAGCTGAAGGTGAGGCAGGGCGAACTCTTCCAGTTGGGGTCCACCAAGAGCACCTCGCTGGTTGACAAAACAAAAGACGCCGTATCGTTGGCGCAGTTCCTCAGAAAAAGACCCGAATCTTTGTCTGCAAAGGCCAAACGCATGCTCGCTGTGCTACTCGGCTCCGCAGTCCTCCATCTTCAAGAAACGCCGTGGTTGAAACCAACATGGGACTCATCCAACGTACTGTTCTTCCACACTTCGTCGGACCAGCTCCCCTTGAGACCTTTTATCCAAACCAAGCTGTCGGGAGCAGACATACAGAAAGCTGTCGAAACCAACCTGGGAGACGCCTCACGGTCCATCTACGCCGGCAAAGCCCCAGATGCAGTGAACTCGGGCACCGAAGACTCGGATTATTCAGATGATTCCGACGATTTTGATGATTTCAACCCTGATGACATCGTGCAGCATCAATCGATGACTATAGTTTCATTGGCGGTAGTACTCATGGAAGTATACTCTGCAAAACCTTTCGAACACCTGGCTCAGAAATACGGGGTATCCTGGGTCGAGAGCCCCGAAATCCCCAAAGGCGTCAGATATCTGAACATTTGCGAAGTTTTCAAGAAGTGGAAGGAAGATGTTCCCGAAAACACCCAGTTCTTGAATGCTGTAGACAAATGTTTGGATTGGCAACTGTGGGAGACCAAGGACGGACAGCCTCTTGACAGTCATACACTCAGAACAAGATTTTATGACGAGGTTGTAAGACGGCTTGAAACCGAACTCAGCCAAGCTTTCAGCAAGACTCCCATTGAAAAGCTCGACGAGAAAGCGGCGGAGCTAGATTTCGGATGTTGGGACCAGATCATCTCGACTGAGATTCGACATACGCAACCTGGGTCTTTGCATTTGGTTGCGGAGAATATGTCGGGATTGCAGAGCACCCGTGCATCTTCTCCACGATCGGTATCGCCCTGGGCCCTCCAGCGACATCAACTACAACAATTTCAAGCCCCTAGACCATTGGATTTTCAGGCGTGTGGCGACTGGATCCCTCGCACCTCTGATTTTGGATATCCGTTCCCAGGGGGGCGTGCTATAACGCCAGAAACCGATTACAAGTCCATGAGATTCTTTGATGACGAGATGATTTCAGAAGATCATACGGACGAGGCGTATGCCATACTGCCTGCCAAATTTGATGATGTCGGGTTTGCTGATTGATTCTTCTAGATGCAAAAGATACCGGGTTTGGAGGTCCGAGTATCTCGAGGTATACAAGCAGTTTATCCCGGAGGATCTGGCCGATTACCACTCACCCCTAGTGAGGGTGGCAATTCTAGACACCGGAATCGACATGAACCACCGAGACGTCGGGGCGCGAGAAGAGAGGATCAGGGGCAAGTATAACTGGGTAAACGAAAAGCTCAAGAGGTCGGTCCCCGACCGAAATGGCCACGGCACATTCACGGCCTGCTTGCTCCTCGACTACGCCCAGGATGTCGATCTATACATCGCCAAGGTTGCAGAGAATGAGCCTGCAAGCCCCAGTATCATTGCAAAAGTGAGTACACAGTCTTGCAACCCACTATCTTTACACGATAGCCTGCTGACACGTCGCTAGGCAATTGACCACGCCGTTTCTCAATGGGAGGTCGATATTATCTCCATGTCATTTGGCTACCCAACGAATGACAAAGAGGGGTACGATGAGCTAGAGAAGGCTTTGGACAGGGCGCGCTCGAAACATGTCTTGCTATTCGCCGCAGCGTCGAACAGCGGGGGCAAGCTCCCACCCTCATTCCCGGCCCGCGAGGACGCCGTCATTGCCGTCCACTCGACTGACACGAACGGAGATCGATCCGGTTTCAGCCCGACAGCGACAGTCGATGAGGTCAATCTCGCAACGGTTGGTGAGGCGGTCGAGTCGGCGTGGCCGGACGACTGTGTCAAGTACAAGTCCGGTACCTCGTACTCTACGCCCATCATGGCTGGCATCGCGGCCTTCTTGTTGCAATATGCGAGACTGCACATTTCGGACAGAGCCTATGCACTAAAGAAACAAAAGGGTATGAAGGCGGTTTTGAGGAGGATTGCGGAAAAAGGAACGAGACATCAGCTTCGGGATGGCTACCACTTTGTAGACTTGAGCTTGTATCAGGACAGTCTCTTTGGGAAGGATAAGGCGCTCATTGACTCGACTTTGAGGGACATATTAAGCAGCATTTGACCGCTCACTTCACACTGGCCTCAGGAATGAGAGGGTACTTATTTATATGTCAGAGGTAGTTACTATTAAAAAGTTTTGGAAAGACTAGAACACAAGTTACACTTCTGGAAAAGACTTACTGGGTCATACGAGCTAATTATCGGTCGGCAGGGAAATGACAGCTGTGGTCAGTCACTCCATGTCGCTATCCTGGCCATCTACCTTCTCCGGAACAGCACAAATAACCAAACCGTCCTCATCTTCCAACTCCTCTCTAAGAAATCCCTCTTCATCTGCATCACCCTCTGAATCAGTCTTGATTCTGAGCCGAGCACCATCCTCTGCTTTGATCGCGCCGTCCATTATAGCCCCCTTCTTGTAATCTTCGTCATTTTTGACGGACCCGTCCTTCTCCACTACAATCTTCCTCACCCGGAAAGCAAAGACAAAGTCGTTGACCCCTTCCCATTCCACGTCTTTCTTGTCCTGTCTCTTTGTCTCTACGCCGGGACCTACGCTGACCGGGGCACCGCCCAATGCCGTCAAGTCGGCCTCAGCCTTTAGCTCTCCGCCGAGTGCCCGTGCTCTCAGAGACTTGGCCTTTGCCCCGCTGACGATCTTGAGGCCGGTAATGACATAAACCGGCTTTCGGTAGCGAGATTTGGAAAGGTAGCGCTGTACCGCTTCCGCTGCGATGCATTTCTCGAGGTAGCTGGGTTTTGGCAGGAACTGTGTAGTTTCGAGGGTCTCAAATGTGAAAAGGGAGGCGTCACTGGTGAAGGTGAGAAGCAATAATTGTCAGCTTCAGACGTCTAAGGCTGAGAGTCTGACAACTCAAGAGCAAAAATTTTTTTTGAAAGAATTCGGAGCGGCCAAACAAACCTCTTCTCCCAATTGACACCCGAATCAATACCGACACCGAGGAACAAGCTCAAGAATTTGGTGAATATTCCATATTGATGCGTGCGAAGCTTCTCCGTTGAGAATGACACCTGGCGCTGCTCTGACGAAAAGACGTCCGAGTCATCTGGCTCCGGCGCCGTGTAGAGAGCTCGCTCGGGCGTCTTGACCGACGTGATGACGTTTCCAAGCTTGATGGGGCCCGAGGGAGGAGGTGGAAAGTCCCACATCGGCGCGAAGAAGAAGCACGGTATGCGGTTGGCCATGGTCAAATGGTGCGGTGGATTAACGACGAAAGACGTGGGAAATGTGATGGGTCCCTCCAAGCCGAACCTGGCGAGATTATGCAGTACATATGTCAGTACATATGTCTTAGGTAGCTGCATACCGGTCAGGAATTACGAATACCCGGAGGCCTCTGAAAGATGCGTTGGGCATCCTAGGACTGCAGCTTCGGTGGTCAGGCGACCAATAGCAGGCTTAGCGGTTACCGGTGGCGCCTAGCTACTCCGAAACTCCAGATTAAGTGACCGCTGAGTACATACTCTAGGACATTTCATGACAAGTTTCAGAATAACAACATGGCCGAGAGTTGATCTCGGACTACGGATGAGCCAGGTCGAGGCCGGTTGCCCCACGAAAGACCGAGCCCGGCCGGAGTTTCGCACGTTCCAGGTCCACTCGGCAAACGGAGGAGCGGGGCCGGCCGGACCGCTTCGTGATCAACAACGAGACATGCACCGGCAGAGTATGGCTTTTAGAAAAGATAATACCGTATCTCAGGGCCCTATCAACCTTGCTACGGAATTTTGGAGCCGATGCGAGGTGCTGCTGTCGTGGAACGAACAGAAACCAGGTATCCATCATGCACGTGACCAGATCCCACCCCGGAGGCACCTCCCCCAATGTCTCTCGGCAAAATGTCGGCTATCTTATCTAAGCGGGCCCTTGCCCGTTGATGACACCTGTGAGCTACGGCAAGAGCCAATGCGCAGTGCGGCAGTCTAAGCAGCTCGCAGGTAGCCACCCGAGCGACTGCATCCTCCCCAAACTTGTCCTTTCGCTCTACATGTGAGCAACCTTACAGTCCTCACGGCACGATGCGCCGTCTCAATTTGGTTTTGCTGGCGACAGTCCAGCTGTGCGGGGCCCGTCACCCCGGCTTCAGCATCCACGACGATCTCGTGGCCTATCCCCAGGTGCGTCCCGGTCCCCAAGGGGTTTGCTGACGAACGAACCCTGACATGAGCGCGCGCAGTACGAGGTCATCTTCTCGGAGTCATACATATCAGAACACGAAGCGCAAGCCCTCCTCGAGCGCACGAACCCGCATCACACATACTCCGCCGAGTTCTCGACAATCTCCGACATCTCCCAGAATGTCCGCGAAGCCACCGACGCCGACGATGGCCCCGCGCCCGATATCTTTGAACGATACGAGGTCATGAACATGGCACCCGGAAAATACTTGTGCTCAATACCCATCCTGGAGCCGCAGACGCCCGAGAACCACACTGCGACGGAGCTCGCCAAGCAGGAGGAGGCGCGGGAGCTGGCGAAGGCGTCAGCGCACGGCTGGGAGTTGCTCAACGAACTCGACGGCAACTGTCTGTACTTCATGTCCGGATGGTGGAGCTACAGCTTCTGCTACAACCGCGAGGTCGTCCAGTTTCACGCGTTGCCCACGGTCCCCAACGGACAGCCGCCTGTCCGCGACCCCCACACGGCCGAGTACGTTCTCGGTAGAGCGAACAAGTCGCCTAGCCAGCGGCATCAGGCACAGAATCAACAGCAGCAGCAGCCCCCGACAACAAAATCGGGAGATCCTCCTGCGAACACGGATCTGCAGATCAAGGGTGACCAACGATACCTCGTCCAAAGAATGGACGGCGGTACCATTTGCGATCTCACGGGTCGCGAGCGAACGATTGAGATTCAATACCACTGCGTCCCGGGCATGAAGGGAGACCGCATCGGCTGGATCAAGGAGGTCACAACCTGCGCATACCTTATGGTGATTAACACCCCGCGCCTCTGCGACGACGTCGCCTTCCTCCCGCCCCGAGCCACGAGCGCGAACCCCATCAGCTGTCAGCTTATCATTCCTTCCGGTGACTCGACCGCTCAGGCCGAATGGCATCGTCAAAAGACCCTCGAAGCGCAGGAGGCGATGTTGGGACAGCCGAACGACCCGAACGCCAAGAAGGACGAGCAGGAGCTGCTGAGGCAGGGCTCGCCGGACCCCAATGTCAGGGATAGGGCGCAGAAAGGCGTGAACGTGGGCGGAGTCATCGTGGGCGCGCGTAATGTGCTAGCTGACGCGGATGAGGAGGGTAAGCCGCCCGCCAAGCTTGCACCGCCGCGCAGCTACCTCCCCGGACGCGGCCACGGCCCGCTGGTCGAGATCATCGCCAGCGCCAAGAGCAAGGCCGACGGCGGAGAGATGAAGGTGCTGAACAAGGAAGAGCTCGAGAAGCTGGACCTGAGCCCCGAGCTCGTGGAGGAGATGCGGGCCGAGCTGGAGCGGATGGCCGGAGAGAAGGGCTGGAAGCTCGAGGTGGTGGAGCAGCCGGGAGCGCTGCCGGAGAATCAGAGGGAGATCAGGGGCATCATCGATCAATCTGAGGAGAATGGGAAAGAAGCCGGCGAGGAGCAAGAGGCAGCGAAGGATAAAGGGAAGCAAGACGGCAGCGAAGAACAGTTCTTCAAGGAGGAGCTTTGAGAGTTGCATGTGAATGGTATATAGCCATGGCGTTTGGGATGCCGTCTTGTATTGATACACCAAAGCATCGCGGAGGAATTCACAGCTTTACTTGTGCAAATGCATTTTCTTTTTTGCTCATGACATCGAGGAAATGCAACACTGCGGGCCCCTTACGAGCCCAAAGCCGACCCGCTCTTCTTTCCATTCCAGCCATCAAGGCGCTCTTTCCTCATCTGCATCGCTCCTTCCTCGCCCCTGACTTGAAGTTCTTCCTTCCTCCGGCCGCTCTTGCCAGCGTGACGAGAATTTTGTCCAGAAACACCGGACCCTCAGAACACGGAAATGGCTTGTCCTACACACGAACAATCATCAGTACCACCAAGAGCATGTTATCAGCCCAGCCCGAGACACAGATGCCGTTGGCCGAGATGTATCACGAGTCCAGGCAACTAGGGCGTCCCCGATGGATACCCCTTTGGTTTACCGACCGATAAATCATCGCCGACAAGATCTCGAAGCCCCTGATGAAGACCGCGGTCTACAACAACGGATGCCTGTCCCCTGGGTACCGATGCCGACACGCCCTGCTGTCAACCTGACGGGCTCTCCGCGACCCCGGATGCCTTGCAGCATCGAATCCGCCGTTCGTTGGCACACTACACCGCCGGAGACTAGCCCTATGCTGAATCTCTCGGTCGATCTCGGCGTCAATCGCAGGCTTGTCCTGTCCTGTCAAGGCGTGTGTCTGGACGATCCTTTGTTCTCAAAATCAACGTCAAACTTGGCAACGTCTCGCATCGAAAGTGGCTGGTCATCGATGCGATTAGTCGAGAGCAAAAATTCATCTCCCAGTCATTTCAAATCGACCGGCCCTTGCTGTTCATCACACTCCACACGATCCTCAATACAGATTTGCGCCGTGTCCGACAGTTTGATGAATACGAGACCAAAGCTGGCAAAGTCACAGTCACTTTGCGTCCTGTCGACTAGCGTTTTGAGACATAGCGCCAAAGCCTGGTTAAAGCTTGAACCGCCCGCCTCACGGCGACTGTCGTGTGTTTTGCAATCTTTGGAATGGACGCGACTCGAATGACGCCAACGGGTGCGAGAATTGGCTCAGCCCCATCGTCGGGATCGGGATGCTGAACCGACAATGACAAGACGACGAACCCCGTACCACCACGCGCAGGCCACAAGCTGCGCGCTCCAGCCACAGTCCGAGATTGTACAAAATATGCGCCCTACGAGTTGCGTGAGCGGTCGATCATCAGGCCAGATGCATCATCGGGCGATCCAACAGCCTCGGGTGCGTTGCCGGAACGAGATCGAAACGTGGCATCCTCAGCAGAGTTCAGAGCATCGGTTGAAGAAGCCGTATCAGCAGCGACAGCAAAAGGAGGCTCGGCCGGGCTCCCTGTCCACAGTCAAAAGCATAAGCTCGCACGCGTGGCCCAAAACGGCGGGGATTGTGCCTGCGGTTGGGTCCGTTCGGCGGTACTCTAGGTCCCTGGATGGATTCCATGATGGCTCTTGGCATGAGCGGGTGGGTGCCGGGCACTGGGCGACTTGTCCACACAGCGTCGAGGACCAGCCGAATGGCGCCGTTTCCAGAGGGGCCGCAATAGTGCCGCACATCATTCGGGTCGATTCATCGAAAATAGCAGCTGGACACGGCACATCTGGCCCTAAATGCTCCTACTTCAGGCGCTGCGCAGCTCATCCGAAGTTGATTGGGTCTTGGAAAATCTTCCCCCGCATGCGACAGCATCTCCAATCCAAAGACAACCCGGAAGACTCCAACGAGGCCACGGCCTGGCGACCATCAGCTGACTCGCCAGCACCCTCTCCCACACCTCGTTCGCCATCGATTGTCTCTTCCCCGCATTTGCACAGGCACGCGCAACGGGCACGGCGAGACAGGGCGGACGACGACGAAGCCTCCGGACCTCCATACCTTTGGCACCACACCTACCTACTACCCTACCTTAGCTCCCCCTTGCCGGTGAGGGGCTGAGGAAACTGAGCAGCGCAGAGAGGAGGGCCGACAAGAGTGGACTGGCGCTGGCCCTGACCGGGGGGAGGCTGGGCTGGGTTCCTCGAGTTGGCTTGCTCTGCTTCCACTACCAAATCCTCGACTCCACCGCGAAATTCCTCGCTCAAATCTTTGACATCCGGCACCCCTGTGACGGTTGAACTTGTCTCTGCAACTTTTCTTCGACCCTTCTTTCTCACTTTACGTCATGTGCAAGTGATGGACGACACAGATACCGCGAGAAATGCTGCGAGCAGAGCGGGCTCTGCTGAGGTGAAGGCCGAGTCACCGGGCGCGAGCAGCAGCAAGCAGCAACCGCAACCGCTTTCGCAACAGTCAGCGCCGCCCAAGAGGACAGTATGCGACCACTGTCGAAGGAGAAGTACGATGTTCCACTCCATCTCCATGTTGTTATCGTCGAGTCTGGATTTGCTTTGCTTTGCTTTTTCCCCTTGCATCAGCAGCAGCAGCAGCGCTCATGAACTTTCGTGCGATCCTACCTCTTCCCAGCAGTCTGCCTCCTGGCCAGTCCATTTGCCGGTTTCATGGTATCATCCCGCTTTAGCCACTGCTGTTGTTGCACGTCATCATCACCACCAGCATCACAATTTTCAAATCTCATGTCTTGCTCCCGCCTACACCCGCTCTTCCCTCTCATATCACAGAGTGTATGCTGACATGCGACAGGAATCCGCTGCGATGGCAAGTTTCCCTGTGAACAATGCGTGCACGCCTCTCTTACCTGCAAGCGCGATCATGTCCCCAAAAAGAGGGGTCCCAAGCGCGGACATGGGAGGGTAATCAACGAGCTGCGCGCCAAGGAGTCGACGAACAAGCAGCAGCAACAGATTCAGCAAACCCAGAGACCTTTCAACGCAGAAACTGCGCTCGAGAGCCCTACAGAGTATGTGCGGCGTCGCTTATCAGCAGCCTGCCCGCCGCTGAACGTGGACAGCGTCGACATTGGAATGAGCGGAAGCGACCTGGGTGAAGCCGCATCACAGCACTCGTCGAACGCGTCCGCGGCGTCGACTCCGCCGAGTTTTTGGGCCGCCGTCACTTCGAATCCGGCGCACAGCAATGTACCAGAGCCCAGGGGCATTTTCTCGAGCGATGAGATGCGGCCAAGGACGCGGCACTACTTCCACATGATACCCCAGCTGGTCGAACTTTACTACGAGCACATCTATCCCATTATGCCGCTGATATATATGCCGGCCATCCGCGAGACGATAAGCCGACCAGCCATGACACCGAGCGAGAGGAACCTCATCTACGCCATGTGCGCCCTCACCTCGATGCACATGTCTGGCAAGAGCATAGGCGCGCCAGGGCCGACCTCTTGGGAGGTTGTCGGGCGATTTTTCCTGGACGAGACCATTTCAACGAGGCAGTCGTACGACTTTCTCGAGGATCTGTCGCTATCTGCTGTGATTTCGTCTTTTTATTTAAGCACATCCTTCTTTGAGATCAACCAGTCGCGCAAATCATGGTACTTCTTGCGAGAGGCGTTGACGAACGCGCAGGACCTAGGGCTGCAGGATGACTCCACGTACTACGGGCTGAGTCGCGAGGAGACGCTGTGCCGGCAGAGGGTCTTTTGGATTCTCTTTGTGACGGAAAGGTGAGTTCTGCGCTTGTCACGCGTAGTTGATCTGTGGGCGCACATTGTTGCGGTATTGCTAACGCGTCGTCTTTGTGCGTCCGCCACAGGTCCTTTGCCATTCTGCGCAACAAACCGATCACATTCAAAAGAACGCCATCGCTGCCAACAACGCGACACCCGTACGAGGGGCCGGACATCCATGCCGGATTCCTGCAACTCGTTTCATCCTACACCCCTCTCGACGAATCGTTCGTGACGGCGTGGAACGAGGGGTCCGACCCCCGCGTCAGCGCGACAACCTTTTTGGCGTTGCAAAACCTTCTGTCCCTCCCACCCGCGTTTCTTCGACCGCGGAACACGCGGGGATCGCCGCAATCGCAGCATCAACAATTTGTGGGCTCATTCGGCGCGTCTTCGGCAGGCCGAGAAGTCGGCGGGCCCGAGCCCACCGACATTCAAAAGGCGGACCTTTTGATCACCCAGCAATGGTTAAGGTTGATCGTCTGGCAGTCGTCTATGCGGCAGGGTCTGTTGAGCTGGACGAATCCGGCAGACTCCGGAGGCGGCGTGTCATCAGGGAGCGGTGTCGGAGGTGGGAATAGCATGTGCTTCTCTTTCCCGCTCACTGTCGCTCGTGACACAGCCTCTATTCTGGCAAGCTTACCCAGCAAGGCAGTCGAAGTGCACGGCATGGGCATCATGGAAAAGATTTTCGAGATCGGCACATGGTGTGTCAATGTCCTTGGCGCCTGCGAGAGTGTAGGATTCTCGACAGCAATGGACTTCACGTCGGGCGAGATGGGTGTACTGGGAAGCGGAAGGAAAGGGGCCAGTCTGGATCCGATCGAATTCTTCGTGCGAACCCTCAGTGCGAGCGACAACTCCCGACGACAATTTGCTGAGAAGCTTCTCACAGCCGCTGGGGAGAACCCAGGGAGCATGAGGACACAGCTCAGCCCGGCCATGTCGGGGATGGGTTCTATCGCAGCAGCTATGATGAACAGCCAGGGTCAAGGGCCCGGCGTGATTGATTCTTCCGGATGGGGCCAGCCGCGGGGGAGTGTCGTGGGAGAAGTCTTTGACGAAAATGAGGAGACCAACAACGGCGCCCAAAGGGTGTTGGATCTTGGCGGCACTTCAATGCATCCTCCACCAGGTATGCAAGGCATGGGGCTGGGGATCGACCTCGGCGCAGGAGAGATGGGAGGAATCGGGGGCGTTGATATGGACGCTAGCAGCGTTGATCTCATGAGTCCCTTGGGTCTAACCAGGAGCAATTCCGAGATGGCTGCGGCGATGGGCATGTCAGGTTTCGAGACGGCCTGGAGCCCCAGCAGCGGCGGCACGGGGCCAAGAGACGGCAGTTATACCGAACAAGGTCCTCCAGGGACTTACAACTCCCACCGGGAAGGAGGCTTCCAGGGCTTGGATAGCGGTATGATGATGCATGACCGTATAGCAACTGGCGGCGGCCCTGTTGGGGGTGCTGTAGGGGGTCCTATGGGAGGTCCTGGAGATGCCGAGAGCTCAGCGTTGGGAGAGCGCCAACAACAGAGCCAGCCGGGGCAAGGGGATAATACGTCGTACGACAACAGGAGGAGGGGTGATAAGGGCGGCGGCTATCGAAATGGCGGCATGGTCGGTGTTTGGTAAATGGAGTTGCACACCATTCAAACTCGCTGAGGTTTGAAACGGCAGTATTTCGATTGGTTGTATTCACACATGACATTTGGAAAACAAGAAACGAGGAGTAGGGTAGGGCGGGCGATTAAGGAGCATTTGAAAAAAAACAAAAATGGGATCGGAATCGGGGGTTTGAAAGCATTTCTTGGGGGGCATTTTCTTGAGGACCTACGTCTATCAGAGACCGTGGGCACAGCAGCGACGTGTTATGTATATATGTACTACCGGCGTACGAATGAGGAAATACCGAATGCAAATCTGCTGATGGGTTGTGATGTGACTATGGTCGGCGGCCGTGACCCATAACTCCGAGAGTGGACCCCGGCCTCGGCCGACGGTGTCCGGGTGTTCGGCACCACCTGTGCTGCAGTGAGAGGCGATGTACGGCACAGCATACTGGAGGATCGACAGAATGATTGATTGATGGCGTTCTGTTTGAGGGCTTTCTCTGCTGCCAGAAATATAAAATCTTGCCACGCGGCCCTTTTAGAAGTCGTCTTCAACTGAAGTCTTCATCCGGGGTAATCGCAAAATCCTTGGGTGATACTTTGACATTATGGCGACTGACTTATCGGACCTGCCGCCGCAGCACGATGTTACTATCGCGACCCCGTGTCTGCGTCCGCGGCCGGTCGAGGCGACGGATTTGTTGGCTATACATGAGATGAGGCGCGATCCGGCCGTTATGAAGTACATGTACGTCCTGAATCGCGAGGTTGCTGGCTGTGTCACGTCACTTCTTAATTCAAGAGGGTTTTCTTCTTCTTTTTTTCTCGAGAGAAATGTGGTGTCTATTGCTGACGAAAAGCTGGTCTCCGCAGGCCCGCCGTCGAGACGGAGCCCGTGGCGGAGAAGAGCAGGAGCGTGGATCGGACACGGCTGATGATGGCGGCGGGCATGTTTTCGTTTGCGGTCGAGGTCTGGCCGACGAGCCTGGAAGACACCCGTCCCGAGGGGGAGAGAGCGAGAGGACGAGGAGGAGTCATTGGCTTCATCGGCATCACGAGCCCGCCGCAGATCTTTTACATTTTTGGGCGGGCGTCTTGGGGGATGGGGTATGCGACGGAGGCTTTGAGGGCGTTTGTTGCGGGGTATTGGGAGCGGTTTCCTGGGGGTTTGGCGCCGTCTTCTGGGCGGGAGTCGAACTCTTACAACGGTCAGGGTGGTGTTGTTCTCGAGGCGCATGTTCACGAGGGGAACGTGGGGAGCGAGAAGGTGCTGGAGAGGCGCGGGTTCGAGAGTGTCGGGGTCTACGTCGAGGAGGCGCATGGGAGGGAGGTTTCTGCGAGGATATTCCGGCTGAGGAGGCCGTGAGATTGAGTGCGACTCTGAACACCAGGGGCAACGGGTACACGTAGAATCACGAGATAAGGGACCGGGACAGTGAGATGGAGGTATCGTGTACTCTAAAGCCTGCGTATGATGTAGTATGCCAGGCCTTTGCGACTTTTTTATTTCCTAATTTGATGCCAACCCATGTCTATACCGAAACGCCAGCCCGTCGTACGAATGTATGAGGGGGTATCAAGATGTAGTAGCAAAACAGCTCAATGATGGGGGGAAGGGGAGGGGATGCGAAAGGCAATGTGCCGAACCACAAACTTAGGATCTTCCACCGCGTCTTCCGCCGCCGCGTCCTCCACGTCCGCCGGAGCCAGCACTCCGTCCCTCTCCCCCGCCTCCACCACCACCGCCGCCGCCGCCGCGTCCGTGCCGAGGCGCATCAGGGACGACGACCAATCCCCTGGTTCCGCGAAGGCCCATCTTGCCGACGGTGCTCTTCTGGATGGTGGGCGTCTCGGGGCATCTGAGGGCGTCGCGGGCAAAGACGTTGCCCTCGGCGACGAGCTGCTCCTTCTCCCACTTGAGGGGCTTCATCCAGTTCTTGTAGTAGCCCAGCCAGGCCTGGTAGATCTTTGCCTTTTGCGCCTCGTCGATGCGCTGCTCGGCGATGGCGTAGACCTGCTCGGCGGACGAGAGGTCGGCGGGGCGCGGCTGGAAGGAGATCTCCTTGAGGGTCCAGCGGGTGAAGAAGTCCTCGATCTCGGTGACGATGAAGATGCCGCGGCCCTCGGCGCCGGCGCGGGCGGTACGGCCCAGGCGGTGGATGTACGACTCCTTGTCGGCGGGGATGCCGACCTGGAAGACGGTGGTGACGCCGGGGAAGTCCATGCCGCGGGCGATGACGTCCGTGGCGACGAGGACGCCGGTCTTGGCGTCGCGGTAGTCGTTTGTGATCTTGGTGCGCTTGCTCTGCGAGATGCGCGAGTGCAGGACGGAGGCCTTGGGAAGGCCCGGCACGTTCTCGAGGACCTCGCCGTAGAAGTCGGCCAGGGCGGCGGTGGGGGCGAAGATGATGGCCTTGAAGGAGTCCGGGCCGACGAAGGCGGCCTCCTCGCGGATGGCGCCGACCATGGCGGGGGCGACGGCGGCGAAGGTGGGGACCTTGACGAGGTGCTGGGGCACGCGCTCGTGGGTGTTGGCCTCGCCGGCGGGGATGGTGGAGATGAACTTGTAGTCCTTGGAGAGGATGAGGTGGGCGACCTGCTCGACGTGGGAGGCGATGGTGGCGGAGAAGAGCATGCCCTGGCGGTTGGTGGCGGCCTTGTCGGGGAGGGCGCGGACGATGTCCTTGAGGGCGGGCATGAAGCCCATGTCCAGCAGGCGGTCGGCCTCGTCGAGCACCAGGGTGTCGAGGCTGCCGAAGGCGTCCTTGACGTACTCGTTCGACATGTGGTCGATGAGACGGCCGGGGGTGGCGATGAGGATGTCGCAGCCGGCGAGGATCTGCTTCTCCTCGCGGTCCTTGTTGGTGCCGCCGATGGCGATGCAGACGCGGTACTGCGGCAGGCGCTGGAGCAGAGCCTCGGCCTCCTTGGCGATCTGCATGGCCAGCTCGCGGGTGGGGGAGATGACGAGCAGGGAGATGCCGCCGGCGCCGCGGCCGGAGCGGTGCTTCTGGGTGAGCAGGGTCTGGATGGCGGGGAGGAGGAAGGCGATGGTCTTGCCGGTGCCGGTCTTGGCCTGGACGAGGCAGTCGGCGCGCTTGGGGGGCAGCAGCTCATCGAGGGTGGCGGCCTGGACGGGCATCATGTGGTCGAACTTGAGGTCCTCGGTGATGGCCTGGATGATGGCCGGGTGGACGCCGACCATATCGGCGAACCTCGGTGTGTCCTGGGGGACGGGCTCGGTGAGGGGCGGTGTGGCGGTTTGGGGGGCAGCCGCCGGGGCTCGAGCCTGCGGCTGGTGCTGGTGCTGGTGCTGGTGCTGGTTCTGCTGGCCGCCGCCGGACCGGGGAAAGTCGCTGCCCGCCCCGTCGCGGCGGTCGCGTCTGCCGTGGCGCCGCTGGTTTGATCCTCTGTCTCTGCGATCCATCGTGACGACAGATGCTGGTTTTTTGTGTGAGAGAGAGGTTGGAGTTTTTTTTCACGGCGAGGGTCCAGACCGTGTTGATGTCAAGGGGAAAATTTCCCGTGACGACAGGGAACTTGACGGAACCGTCTAGGCTTCCTAGGTTGGCTTAGCGCGGCAGTGATAAGCAGTCGCGGAAGGAGCCGATAAGGAATTTAGGGGTTCACCATTCACCGCCCGGCCCCACTTGCCCCTCGTCACCTGGCAGCCAGGACCCACCCGAGCCGCCGCGAATCTGCCGGACGTGGGGGGGTGCCTTCCCGAGGTACCTGCCTGGTGCAGTACCTAGTACCATACCTACCTCAGTTCACGAACCACCTTCACTGAGGTGTTCGTCAAGATGTGACTTGGCTGCCTCACCTGCCGTCGCCTACCTATTTAGATACCAAGGCTCATGCAGGGGCGGATGCCTCGACTACGCGCTTCCACCAAGGCTCAGCTCGCCACCCAATCATGAGCCCCCTCGCACGCGCGGCATCTCTGTGACATGTGCCCCTCCCTACAACGTCACCCGCCTCTTTCTTTTCCGAACGTGACACAGTCATACACCAAAGAGTTAATCCGGGGCTCGGGGCAAAACGGTGAGACGCGTTCCGTATGCTGTGCCACGCTGGGAAGGATAATTCCGAGTCTCGCCAACGTACGGGCGCGTCAGCTGCGACCGCACCGCACCCCTGTTCGATGCCATTTTCGTGATCATACGCCACATTGGTCTCTATCTTTGGCCGTATGGGCGGCTGAGGCCTGTCTCCTGAGAGCTATTTGGGTCATAAAACGAGCTGGCTTCCAGTTGCCAGGCTAACAAGTAATTCTTGCAGTGAGTAAAGACGACAATTACAGCTTCTTTTTCATCTTTCTGCAACACCACTACAGTCGTTTACCAAAATCTTAAGATACTAGAGCTTCGAACGCAACTCAAGCAACTGGCGCAACAACTATCACCTTCACAATGGCAACCCACCACATTGACAGAACGAGAGATTCACGCACGCGTGACGACATGGCTGGCTCCACAATGTCCATTACCATCGCCATCTGCAACCTCATTTTCTTCACCTTCAAACAACTCATGTCATTATTCTACACCGGAACTGCGATGAGCGCTGTATTCACCGTCTTCTTTCTCGGTCTCCCATTCGGTCGACAACTCGAGGGCATGCTGCGCCTGACCTGCCACATCATCAGGATGGAGCTTGGACGACCGTACGCATTGTATCCCGCCGCCTCCGGCACAGTCAATCACCGTCCTTCGTGAGGAAGCAAGTGGGTCGGTTAAAGACAGTGAATAGACGACTGCGAGCAGCTATAGTAATGTTTTATATTTAATAACAAGTATGGCCTCTAAAGTCTTATATTACACTTTTGGTGAATGCTGGAGAGCCGATGTGAGGTTAAAATCGAGATCTTGATGATTCAGGGGCCTAGTGAGCGTGTCCATGACCGCAGCCCTGGCGCTTTCTCATCCTGACGACCTCAGCCCGTCCACTGGCGTCGAGGTGCTGGCCGTGGAGACCACCCACAACCCTGCGGGCCATCTTCGCGGCAACCGTGCTGTTGTTCGGGAACTTGGGCGTGATGTCCCTGGCAAAGGTGGTCTGCGCGCCGTCCTCGACGTACACGACCTCGCCGCAGAGCATCGTGAGAAGCACCCTGTTGCGGCCGAGCTCCTCGTCCGGCACCTCAAAGAAGTTGTTCTCGACCACGACGACGTCGGCGAGCTTGCCGACCTCGAGCGACCCGATCTCCTTGTCCGCCCGGAGGAACTTGGCGCCGTTGATGGTGACGCCTCGCAGGACGGACTCGCGGGAGATTCCGCGGCCGGGGAAGGGGGCGTCGTAGATTTCGCCAAACGACGCGGCCGAGTTGGGGTTCGACGGGTCGCCTCGGCGCGTCACGCCGGCCTTGAGCGCCAGCCACACATCGAGGGGGTCAACCTGTATTCAAAGATTAGCTACCCAGGTGTCATATTCAAAGGGGGACTTGGACGGCGAGGTTCGAGACTTACAGGCCAGTCGCTGCCGTGCACCGTGGGACGTCCGGCATCCTCGATCTGCGCGTAGGCGTCGAGGTTGTCCATGCGGTACTCGCCGATGCTTCTGAACGTATCCGGAACCCACATGGGCGCGAGTTGGGAGAACTGATACTGGAACACCACGTCGACCCCGAGCTCCGCGAACCGAGGCCAGTCCTCCTCGAGCGTGAGACTGGCGTGGGCGAGAGCGAGGCAGAGGTCAGGCCCGTCGGGGTGAGCGCGACGGTACGCTTCAGCGGCGTCCAGGCTGACGTGGACGGCCCGGTCGCCGTCGACGTGCAGCTGCGCGTCGACGCCGCCGAGCCACAGCCCTTCAAGCGTCTTGGCCAGGATCTCGGGGTCCCAGTACAGCGGGGCCAGGGCGCTGGGGTCGGGCGCCCATTCCTGGGTGCCGTTGGTGCCGTTGCCGACAGGGAGCCAGAAGGGATCCGTGTTGGCGGCCGTACGCGCGGAGAAGGGCATGATGTCGTCCAGAAGAGCCTTGATGGCCTGACATTTGAGAGTCGGCTGCGCGCTGACGGTGGAGTTGTCGTGGCGAGAGGCGAGGAGCGCAAGGGTCTCGGCCACGACGGCGTCGACCGCGTCGAGAGTCGCCGGGGGCTGGATGCGGTAGTCAAAGTACCTGCGGGAGCTCAGCTCCGAGCTGTCCCTGAGGGTGTTCCACGGGCCCCAGTGCTCGTTGGTGGCCAGGGCGTCCTGCCAAGTGGTGATGCCGTTCTGGCGGAGGATCTGGAGGGCGGCGCGGCCGGCCTCGGCGTTCTCCTCGTCGGTGAACGCGGGAGGCCCGGCGATGAGAATGTTGGCCCCGTCGAGAAGGATGCCAGAGGGCTCCCGGGTGCCGGGCAGGTGCTCGATGACGCCCCCGGGGGGGGGGGGGGGGGGGGGGGGGGGGGGGGGGGGGGGGGGGGGGTGGGGCGGGGGGGGGGGGGGGGGGGGGGGGGGGGGGGGGGGGGGGGGGGGGGGGGGGGGGGGGGGGGGGGGGGGGGGGCGCCCCCCGGCCCCCCCCCCCGGGGGGGGGGGGGGGGGGGGGGTTGGCCGTCGTCTCGGTGATGTTGGAGAGCTCCAGCGCGCGGGAGTTCAAGACGAAGGTGTGGTAGTCGTTCGACCGGAGGGACATGGGCCGGGACGTGTCGAGCGTGTCGAGGTCCGTCTTGGTCAGGCTCTCGCCGCTGAGAGCCATGGCCACGTAGTTGAGGTTGACGGCGTCGAGCCAGGCGTCCCCGGCGGCGCCGTCCTCGGTGGTGTCGATGCACTCCTGCAGATGGTCCAGGACCTGCTGGCGGGTGAGGCGCTGGTAGTTGAAGTCGCACTTGAGTAGGTTCTGGCCCGCCTGCAGCACGTGCATGTGCACGTCGATCATCCCGGGCATGGCCATGCGGCCCTCCAGGTTGACGACTTTGGTGTCGCTGCCGATGAGGCGCTGGGCCTGGGCATCGTCGCCGACGTAGATGATGGTGCCGTTCTTGATGGCGAGAGTGCTGGCCTTCGTCGACAGGGCGTCGAGGGTGTAGATGGACCCGTTTTGGAAGACGAAATCGGCAATGTCCGGCGATGCTTGTTGACGAACTCTGTGCTGAGCCGCTGCATGAGGCGTCTTTCCGGCGGAAGCGAAGGCGACACCGCCGAGAAGCGGTAGAATCAGTCTCATTGTGCCGAAGTTGACAAAGTTGAAGTTGAGAGAGGAGGGATTATCCAGGGTGTGACAGCAGTTTTGAGTGGTGAATCCAAAAGTTGCGAAGTTTGCTGATCAACGGGTGTGTTTAAGCTTTATATACAACAGCTGAAGATCGACCTTATTCCTACTTCGATTGAGATTCTACCACATCAGTGTCGGGTAGCCCTGGTGATCCGGGATCGAGTTTCTCTTGGTCATGTTGCGTAATGCTCCGTCGACGGATGCCTCTCTACGCCGCTAAGGTGATGTTGAGCCGCGCCCCGACGGCATGACCCATTCCGGATGGCCTTACACGGCCTCGCCCCGGAATGATGAATATCAGTCCCAGCCACCACGAATCTCCATATCGAAAAGGAACGATATGACTAGTGATGATGCCTCGAAAGATCCCGCGCGGCGAGAATAGGAGAGAAGTCTTGGCTTCAGCTGAGATCCATGCGCAGCTATCCATGCTGCCGTGTAGAGGTGACGAAGCTGTACGCATCCGAGTTCCGTGATCGCGGAAGACATACCTCGACGCCTCTCGTCGGAATCGGTCGGAACCTCGGTTCTGTTCCGATGATGGGTTCTGCAACAAGCTTAACACGACCAAAAATCGAAGTTATGTCATATGGAGTCTGGGGTACAGACTGTACTCATGGTTTCTTAGCGACGATAGGTCCGCTTTACCAGGCGCTAGGCTTTGCCATCCTTCTTGGGGGTGAGTGGTAACAACTAGGACCGTCTTCTACAGACTTGACGGAGACTCAGGCTAGTTCGTGATTGGCAGTATCCATGTTGGATTGACAATTTGATGACAGGGTGTAGAAATTCTGTAGTCTGATACTCGGCCTCATTCCTACCGCCCCCACTTGAATCTACGTCAGAGTACTAATACTTAGCAAAGTCTTCGGGTGTCAGGAGGTGGGATACCGAAATTGGAGCCCCAGACGCCAGACATCAAAAACCTTATTGTTGACCCGTCCAGAAATACAGCTGTATCAACAAATGATGCCAACTACCCCAGGCAGTCGTAGCATTCACTCTACCCACCCTTCCAACACACGCTTGATATCAAACAGGGTGAGCAAGACAGTAAGCAATGTCATGTCATGTTGACCAAGTCGTTCGTGCCCGCCAAGTGATTGAATTCATGTCGCTGCACCCTGCACTGCCCAAGTTCGTCGGTAACCTGCTCCACGGTACTTCACCGCGGTAAATATCACATGTTCGCAGGGCGGGACGACCGAGACCGTGTTGCATCTAGCATCGCCTGTCGGACGGACGGACTACGGCGGTACCCGCAACGCCATTCAGATCTTGGTGTTGACGTCTTGCTGTCCCGAAATCGAGACCAACTTGGCTCTTCGGGAACCGGGCCATCTGGTGGAGCTGTATGGATCAGACGGTCTACACTTATTTTGCCAAGGCTCTCATATCACACCATCCCTTGGGGGCGATGATCCCGCGCGGGTGCTTACTCTGCATCTGATGGCCGCCGGGAGATGCCGCTGACAAAGCAATGCATCTGGTGCCATTGTCGTCGCAGTGTGGATTTGTTGTGGCGCAGTTTGGGGAAACAGTTCACATGAGGCGAACTTGACAACTGCGCTGGAGGCAATATGCTTGATTTTTAGGTTTCGAAGTGGTCTTTGGTCTAATTCTCCCGAAAAATGGATCTGTGACCTCAAGTCTTTCAACTTCTGGCATTCTAGTAGTACCGTATATTGAAATGCGCATTTTGTCTTGACAAAACAATCATTCAAACTCACAAAAAATACTTCAGTTGCTTGGTCACGGACGACACATTGACCAAGACGTTGACCACCACAGTGACTCAATCATATTCAATCCAACTATAGTATCGTCTCATTTTGAAATATCCGTCTCTCGAGACAGCAGTACGTAAGTCCTAGGCTCAACAAACTAAAAATTCAAAAATATCTCAATAATTTGTTATAGCCTAGTGTAATCGAGGTCAGGACGGAGGTCGGAAGGATGAAGTTGGTAACATGTCTTCATCTGAAGCCTGAATATCAAGTTGGTGTGGTAACAAACTGATTCGGGGGAAAAACTACCCAGTTGAATGTCTGTGCGATCATGTTGTGCAGGGATGTCGTTGTTAAAAGTCAGGCAAGTTAGTAGCTGCTCTTGCTTGACTCTAAGTTCGTCTAAAATTCCTAGTCATGCCATGTCACTGCTAACAGAAGTTCACTCGGCTTCTGACCACTTCAGGCTCCACGAAACCAAGTCCCTGCCCTCACGACATACCAAACCCTCATCAAATCCACCTCTATGCTCCGGTACCAAAGCCTCGGTTTTCTGCGTCTTTGCTTCCCCACGCGACCCTGCACCTCAGAATGACCTGGGGATATCTAGTCCGATTCACAGATTGCAGCAACCGTTCTGCCAGCGTGACAGACAATGACCATTCTTCAACTGCCGCCCTGGAAGCTGGCATCATTTTCCCTGCGCAACGATCCCATCGCGACAAAACGGAGAGGAGCAATAGTCGGCGCGGCTGCAGAGAATGCAAGACCCGGCGAGTCAAATGCGACGAGACCTTCCCCGTATGTGTCAGGTGTCAGCTACGAGGCCTTGTCTGCCACTCGTCAGCGCCGCCACCCTCGCAGTGGCAAGCCGAGTTACCATGGATGCTCCACAGGACACCAATGGAGCCGTGGACCGGCGCGGTCAGTCCCAATAAAAGACTCTTACGTTACTGGCTGGGTAATACCAGCCGAATGATGACGGTGACCTCGGACGAGAACCCGCTTTCGTTTCCGCTGGTTGAGCATCTGCTGCACACTCCGTCACTGCTTCACGCCGTGCAGAGCGTGAGCGCCGGACAAGAAGGTTACTTTCATCAAGTGGCGTTGAAAACATGCCTCGAAGAACGAGGCCGCGCAATACGAGCGCTGCAGGTTGAGCTCCAGGTCCCGGAAAACATCAAACCGGCCTCGCTGCTGACCGTCTTCCTCCTCGGCGTCTCCTCGTCATGGGCGGACGATCAGCCCCGCTGCTACGGTAAAGAGCATTTATCGGGGGCCCGGACTTTGCTAGGAAGAGCACTGGCGGACGAGAAGACGCGAGACGACCCGCTGGTGCAGTACATCCTGGGATGGTACCTCTACTGGGACATGACGTGCGCCTTCGTCGCGAGCCCAACCGAAGAGAATTCTGGCCTGAGCGCAGCCGACGTTTTAGCTGCCATTGAAAAACCTCAATTATCATTTCACCCAATGATTGGGTTTTCGGCGAAGCTTTTCTATCATCTTGCAGACCTGGGCCGCTATTGTCGACAGTTGATACAGACAGGCGCGAGGAACCCAAATCTCGAAGCTAGGTTTGAGATGGAGCTCCTTGCTTGGGATCCCGAGCATGAGGATCAAACGCCGGTGGATTTGAGTATTGCATATCGGAATCACGGTCTGATCATGCTGTATGAGATCCGTGGGCGTTTTTCTGCGGCGGACAATAATTCGACGTGCCAGGAACCAAGGGGATATCTCGGTAAAGAGGAGGGCGAATTCATACGCACGCTGGCGTTGGATAGTCTAGAGAGGCTGTTGGAAACTTCTGTTGATGCAGCGTGCATCGACTTTCATTCAATGCCGCTGCTTACGGCTGGCGCCCAGCTGCAGAAGGCTGATACGGTGATGCGATTCAAAGTCACAAATCGCTTCAAGGCATTGTACTCAACAAATCGGATCGCTGTCAATATCTGGGCTGTCGAGTTGCTGGAACAGTTGTGGAACATGTGTGATCTCGGTGCCCCAATCTCATGGCCAGAACTACTGCTGAAGAAAGGGTGGACGCTGAAATTTGCATGAAAAGATTTCATTTTTCATCTAATCTTCTAACCAAGAAAGGCATATGGACAAATTGCATAGGGAAATAGACAAATAACCTCACCAAAATCCTTCGCTGGCTCTAAGTGAACCGATCACGGAACCTGGGCACCGGCTTCTGCCTTGGTGCTCAGCTTTCAGGTCTTCGTGCATTTCAATCTGTATTCCCATGAGTTGCTATTGGTCATCCAGAACGCCTATAGCACCCTCCAAGTCTTGCGCCTTCCGGCCACACGTCTCAAATGTGAATGTGATTGGGCACCAAACGAGTAAGCCCTGTGAGGCTGACCACTGCGCCACGCGCTTGGTTGGCATGTCGCCGCATTATCTTGCGCCTTGCTTCGGTTGGGAGCGGCCAAAGCATTCGTTCGTCTCGTTTAAGACCAGTATGGGTCCTCTCTCTGCCGGTGGGAACCTCACTAAGGTACTTATGGGAGCTTTCGGCATCTGGTGTGAATTTCCAGACTAGCCCGGGTCTCATCAAGATTGTGAAAATGATTGCCAATTCATATTTCACTCAGTCGTATCAGAATTTCGCCAGCTATCCCCGCAACCTCGTTTCCGCCTCGACTTATGGCGCGACAGCTCTCCGTCAGTATGAAGAAAGAATACTTGCGTCTAAGGAGCTTCTCTTCATCGAAGATGACCAGAGGTATAAAATTCCGATTCGCGACATCTCTAGCGCTGGAACGGTGACCAAAATCAATATCAAGAATGAAACAACACTTCGCGGGTACCTAGGAGAAGCAAGGCCGCATATCTCACCAGACGGGGAAAACACCGTGGCAGAAAATACAGCTGGAATCAAAGAGGACCATGGGTGCAGATTTGTGTATGTTTCAAACAGTGCGTTAGCAAGGTCAATAGGTTCAAAACAGAGTGCTAACTTCAACATGGACGTTGTTAGGTTCTTTCCCACCGCAAGCGCCGCGGCACCACTGGAACTTAGTCGCGAAATGCTGCTTAGACTGCTCTCTTACTACCAAGTCATGCCGCAGTACTTGGACTTTCTGCAGGTATACGCTTCTCCTCACGGGGAGGATAGAGAACTTCGATTCAGCGGTTTCAGAGCCGAGAAAGTTCTCTCCAATCCGAGCTTTGGTACGGTCGTGCCGGAATTGGGGCGAAGCGGAAGAAGATTCATGTTGTCTTTTAACCTCAAAACCGTGGCTCTGAAGAAGAACGACCAATGGAAGGTCAGACAGGCGGCTATCCATCATCAGGTCGACCTGGGAAAGGGAACACAATTGTGGATGATTGCAGACCCTCACGCCACTATTCAAAAGCGGATTGCGGAGCTTTTTAACAGTAACCAAGCTTACGCCACAAAATTTGCCTCAGTTGAACAGGGGTTCAAGTCTTCATTGGAAGTGCACCTAGCGATGGCACAGTGGGCAACATCGCAGTGGAGATGGCATGTGCGGTATCTCGAGGAAAAGGCGGAACAGCCGGTAAGCCTTCTCAATTGCAACAGAATCCATAAACTGACAGACTCCTTAGGGACTGACAATTGTTCTTAAAGAGAAGCGGCATATTGAGTCACTTGATCCAGGTACCCTTAGTGAAATGCAGAGATGGGAAGAAAAGGCCAATGAGAACATCATGATGATGGAATCAAATGTCAAGATCATGACGTTACTTCAGAGGTTCTATCAAGAACTTGTTCGGGATGAAGAGTTTCCCGGGAAACAACGCCAAACCTGCCAACAAGCGGTCAAGAACTTTGTCTTTCAGATCGATGAGCTCATCTGCGAGACCAAGATGCAAGTTGACCGGGCAAAAGTTCTTGTGAAAATCCTCGCAGACAGAAAAGCAGTTGTAAGTAATAAATGGAGGCTGTAATTGCACTCGTTTGGCCCATCGACCATTTTACTTAAGTCATACTCAACTCGACTGACTTTTCATCACCAGCTTATCCAACACCTGCAAACTCAGACGGCCCTAGTAGCCTCCAAACTGTCGGCAAGCATGTACAAGCAAGCCGATCGGAGCGCCATAGAGACAATCGCAGTCCGCATTGTAACTATTGTCACACTCATATACCTCCCTGCTACATTCTCCAGTGTAAGTTAATTATAATCAGCTCACACTGTTCTTTACGTGATGCTAAGTTCCTGCTAGACCTTTTTCAGTACGGATGTAATCAAGTACCAGGAGAAAGAGTCTTTCTCGCCGGTTGCCCTTGTGCGATTTCTCGAGGTCACAATTCCACTGATGGTGCTGACCTTCGTTGCCTCTGGTATATGGTTCTATGTTGAATGGAATAAGCGGAACCGGGAGTACCAAGAAACCAAGGATGAGCATCCCGACTTATTTCAGCAGTGGATTCAAGAGCTGAGTCTACAACTTAGTATACGGAGGTCTTTATTTTTCGTTCTTTTTCTTTGTGGTCTTTACTCGTTCTTTACATAATGCCATTTCAATTCACCCTTGCATTCGCTCCAATATGAGAGACAAAAGTTTGGGGAGATGTTACTAGAAAAGATAGACATTTAGCGTCGCTGAAAACAAAAGAATGATTCTTATATACTATATCACTGCACCTGACCCTGAAAACATACACAATTAGCTAGAATTTTGACTTCTTCGCTTATCATGTGAATTGAGCAGTGTTGGAAGCAGGCGTAGCCGTACGGCGGGGGAGGAAGTGAGGGTATTCGGAAGGGTCAAAAAGACTGTATATTCGTTGCGTTGTTGTTGGCAAGTTCGGGGCCGTAGGCCTGGCCTTGCGCAGGGCCGTAAGGGCCCTGCCTTATCGGCCTTATCGCTGGCAGTGGGGCCTGGGGCCCATGGCCATCCCGTTGGCCGGGCCGTTGGTCACTGCCTTGCCATACCACTATTCCCACAAGCAGAGTCTCACTAGATCATTTAGTGTGACGGGATTTCTTAAAAAGGCCAATCGAATTGAGAGTAAATCTACAATTATGTGTAGAGGGATATTGAGCCACCAACGTTGTCTCGTCTTCTCTGCATTTGAGGGTGTGCCGACTGAGTTTCGTCATTAGTTTGACTTACAGAGAGGCGCATCATGAGTGACGTGGTTGCTAAGGCAGTAACGGCATACGTTTTAACTAGAGTCGATACATTATAGGAATAATAAACCATCACTGGGCAGCCATTCAGGAAATATAGGGCTTTGCGGAGGAATCACTAGGTAGACTGGAAATGGTCTTGATATTTGGTGCACCTCAGTACCTTAGAACTGTAATGGGACATTCTGCGATCTGTGATTTTGCTGGGGACTTTTTCTATGTTATAATGCGCGCCGAAAAGCTTCCTAAGCCGGACTTGAATGGACACTCATCCATCAAGTTCGCGGATCCCTGTGTTGTTCAACGTTCAGCCATGATCTGATTCCGATTCAATACTACAGACGTTAGCAAACATCAGGGCGGGGAGATTATTTCTGAAATGGCAACGGATATCTGCCAGTGACCCTATCCTTTATGCCATTTAAGTTTGTCACTATTGTGTTATGATCTCTAGCTGTACTGCCATTCCTACATATATCGAGTTCGTTGCAGTACCATTCTCTAAATCGAACAGTCGATCTACGAGGCAGCGAAAACATGACTTAGACGGCTGAAAGTCGGGAGATTTCAGAATAAAACGATCAGCTCAAGTCAGCATCTATTTTTGGTGAAACTTTGAAATTGCTGGTTTCCAGTCATACTACAGCCCCATCAACAGAGTCGGCTGAGCAAGAGGACTTTTAAGAGTCATCAAGGCGCGAAGGCATATTTCTTTGTTATGGAGTTTCATTGAATCCAGTGACCCATCTGTGGGCATACCGGGCCAACATCTGCATGAAATAGGGAACAAAGAAATCTGGTCTTTTAAAAAATAGCTGAGGCCGCAGCAACAAACATGATTGGCTGAAAGAGCCTTGGCAGTCAGTGGCAGTTGAAGAAGCTGCACTGCCACGCAGTTTTCTTTGCCAAAGACATCAATCATACCCAGAGTTGTTGGACTAAATGTCATACGAGGCATATTGAAGTTCGCCGCATTTCAACATTTATAAGGAAGACCTATTCGTGGATGCTCTCTGTTGCTCTGTCTCAAGTTGGTCACCAACACCACAAGTTAAGAAACTCTTGACTGACACGTAAGACTTTTGATACTCATCGAGGTCAATTAACATCTCTCCAGACATACCTACTCAGTAGACAACATCAATGTCAGTCGCATTCACCTTCGGCAGCCTGGGCGACATCTTGTCATTGTGTCAGATGGGCATTGCTTTGGGCAAGGCCATCAGCGACAGCCAGGGGAGCACCAAGGAATACCAGAGCTTGAAAAGCGACGTTGATTCATTCGTTCAAGTTCTCACGAAGGTCAGCTCAACTAATTTTATTTAGTGGTGCTTTCTAAATGATCATCCAAATATTGATCAAACGACGCCAGGTCTTGAGTGCTTACCAAGAGCGCATGCATGACGAGTGGCTATCTGACCTTGACGTGATCATCAAAGACACCGTTGGCAGCTGCGCAGATGAGATTCTGGAAACCATGAATCATTTGAGAAGTAAATATGGAAATATGCTGGGACGTGGCAACGGTCGCAGCCGGTTTCATCTTCGAGCAATCATCAAGAAAGTCAAGTTCAGGCTTTTCGAACGAGAACGATTGCAAGGCTTACGAGAAAAGCTGAAGATCAGCACCGACAGCCTGACCTTGCTTTTGATTCTCAAAGCCCAGTATGCATTATCATGCGAACTCCAAGTTCATTCTGCTGACGGAACTTCCCACTGACAGAAGAGCTGATCAAGTCAGCGACGCCATCAGCGCGGAGCGCACGAGCTTGATGACCCGTGTTCTCGAAAGCCAGTCCCAGGAGATGCATTTACAAACCTTTCTTTGCAAAGAAAGAAGTGTTGAGACGAGAACATCGATAGAGAAGCTGTGTGACACATCAGAGAACCAACACTCGACCTTGGTTGCAGAAGTGCACTGCCAACGAGAAAGCCTTGTCAAGATGAGCCGGAAGATGTCAGAACTGTGCTCTCTCATGACGGAGGTGCAAGGCAGCAGGACAAATGACGAACATATCGCTGGATCCAGTTCGGAATCACAAAACCCTGTGGTTGAAAGGGATGCTTTGGGAGCTATTCTGGACCTTCATCTTGATTGGTTTCGCACCCTGGACGTAAGTGCTATGCAAGCTCTCCAACATCTTCCGGTGTTTTACTTTCACGAGCTGACTGTATTTTGAAGTGTTTCGACCCCTCCGTCATAGAAGCCCTCGAGGATCGGTCAGGCTATGAGAAGATCTTACGGGGACATTACGAGACGGCAGATGATATTACCGACGAAGAAATGGACCAGTTCCATCTCTGGAATGGCGTCATGCGCATAGGCATCATGATCCACGAGGGCTATATATCCCCGCCGGGAACGTCAGTCCAACGAAACATTGATCCTACAACGGTGAGCCTTGGAGTGGTCACATCAAGCCACTCATTCTACCCATTTGCTGATACGAAAAGTCTCTACGCCATCTTTGAGACGCAGTACCGAATCCCAAAGATCCCCGAGATCCCTTAGGGTTTTCCACCCAAGGTGACTCTATCTGATTTACTTTTCCTTCGAGCTTTTCTCGTCGACTTCGATTGAGCGCGGCGTCTTGAAGCAAAAAACCCGAGCGGTTTATTAGTAGTCATTGAACTACAATGCGGGCGAACGTTGTAGTGAGAGATAGGGGAGAAAGGACTACAGCTTGTCGCATGCCCAAAGTATCTGGAAAAATGTCACTTAACTGGGTCATACCTCTTCTTTCTCTCATCCCTCACAGAGCTGGAGTTTTGAAAGTTAGTCTCTCGGCGTCCGAGTCTTTTCTTCGTGTGCTCTCATCAGACTGTGTTGGACCACGAATTGCTTTCTACTGTATATACTAGCTTACGACTACCAAAAGATCAGTAGACAATCTAGTCAATAATACGCCGTTATCAGAATGAGGTGTTAATGAATTTGATTGTTACCCCCAATTCCGCAAGCTAGAGTCCGGCTCGTCGCTGGCCATTGTGATGTGGCTTCTGTTGAGGCTGACAAGCGTTTCAATCCCAGCTTCCCGAGTTAAACCTGCCTGTAATGTTCTTGAGCCCCAGAGTCGTACGTGTCAAAGGTTTTGATTTCCTCTTTCAAGGCTTAAGCAGCCCCACAACCCACCAGTGAAGTAAACGTCAGACAATCGACAGTGCTAGAAATCATCACCGTGGACTAATCTGCATGCTAACACTACCAATTTTGCTCTGGAAAAAATGCTCTCGTCTCCGTCTTCGAGTACTTCTGCGGTGACTAGAGGATTCAGTGCAACTAGCACGCAAACTGAGGATTAGTGACTTGCAGGTGTGACTACGGGGGGATGAATTCCCAAAGCTTTATAATCTATAGCAAGATGAAACTTAGCTGGTAGTTGGCTACACCTGACCCAACGGCTAACCAGTTCGATTCTGACGCTCATGGCTCTCGGGTTCACCGGCCCCACTGGCAGGTGCATTTCAAACACATGTGGTCATCTCTGACAAGCTCTGGGTTGGTAGATTATGTCTGACGACAACAAGGCATGCGGAAGTATTTTTGCCGATAGAAACACACAGAAATAGCAGGAAGTAGAAAGTTTGCGCGGTAGATACTTCGATTGAAATGTCCAGAGCATCAAAAAGCCAGCTTGTAAGTTTGCATCACTTTAAGAGCAGCCTTCTTGGCCGGTCTATGCCAGGTTGCGGTTTCCCGAGCTTTCTCTCCACTGGGCGGCAGGAATGGAAATAGAGTTTGAGGAACCGTCTCAATGTGCGTAATTCAGACTGAGAAGTTGCATATTAACGAACATGTGCGAAGCCATGTACGTGCCGGACAGGGCACCACCTTGGCAAGAAACACCGAGAGAGCGGTTTGGCTGCGATTAATAGTTCGTCCCCAGTTGTCAACCATGCGAACAACGGCCGTGATGGCAGAGTCAGGCTTTATTTAGCAGAGAGACTACTGATCATTGGCCGGAAGCGGGAGTGCCAGTTTCGCATTAGCAGGGCAGTTCCTGTTTCATGTTGACATCGCCCCTTCCAGAAGCACCGCGGTTGGAGAATCTTGAGTCAGGAACACCGTTTTCCGAATTTGGTTGAGATCAGCTGCGCCGAGTTATGACGACAGCCGGGGATTCTCGCCTGCAGCGTTCACGTAGGGCTGTGTTTGCAAGGATTGTGATTCCGGCGGCTTGGAGGTTCACGCGGGACATGTCCATCGATAAATAGCCCAGGTGTCTGCAGCTCACACCGGATGATTTGCCGTAACCAAACAGCCTATTCTGCAACTTTGGTTTGTTCATCTCTGAGAAAACTCCGGTGATTCACATTCAAGTACCTGGCAGCATCCGAATTGCACCAACCATATTGCTCCCACAGCCGACCGGTCCACCGCCATCGCAATGAAGACAATCACTTTCACGCTCGCCTTTGCCATCTTAAGGTCTGTTTGGACATTTTCTATTCTCACTGATACTTCTGCTGATACCGAATAGCACCGCTCTGGCCCAACAAAAGTTCAGATGCCGCTGCGCAGATGGCAACAACCAAAACATTGCCGGTATTGAAGCCATATGTACATCGAGAGGTGGCGAAGCAGAGCGATCTGATCTCTGCATCAAAGCCACATCAAGGTTCACGGACGAGGATTGTGCCAAGGTCCAGCAGGGGTCTAAAGGCGACTGCATTGTCGACACCATATCGGACCAAAACGGATCGACGGTGTCTTCACCTGCGTCAACAGCAACTGCCACTCCGAAGCCTCGAGCAGTCCGAGGGGCGCCTTAGGAGGCTTGATATCAGCTTTTTCAAGCGATCGAAAGAAAGAGACGAAGCAGACTGCCCTCGCGGGATCATCTCGCTCATTTTGGTTTCGTTGTATTTGAAGTTAGAAAGAAAGATACCAATAGCCAACAGTTTTATGCCCTGATGAATTTGCCGCTGAGTCAAGATCATAATTTGCAAATGTGATCGACTGCTGTTGCTGAAACCCGGGGAAAGTCCGTTGACGGCGCAAGATACAAGGCGCTTCTCAAACGAACTGATAAATACCTTTTTGTAAAGTCTGCCGATTCATCTCTCCAAGCATAATCGCATTTTAAGTCAGAGCAACATGCAGCTTTGAAGGCAAACCCGAAAGTTTCTTATTTTTGCCGTTGGCAAATGGTGCTTCACTCTTCAATCTGTAGCACAGAGTTTCAATATCAGAAGATGACGTTATAAATCTATGTCCAAACTATTTACAAAAGAAGTAGAAAGAGAAAAACACCTCTTGTTTTTTTTACCTGAATCCACTGTTCAAGAATTTCTTGTCCAGTTCTAGAACCAGAAAGACTTGTCGACAATAAGCCGTTGTCACATGTCATCGGCAGACCTTGTCATCCCTCACGATGTCGACTCCCTGCCGTCTCTGATTTCTCTCAACATTCACACGTATAGAGATTGGACGGCGTGTATTTTCCAAAATTACAAGCGCCATCCATCAAGCGATTCAGTGTCATTGTAAGCGGTCAGGTCAAAGTAGTGAACCTGCCTCTGTCCGCCCCGTCCGAAGTTCTCCGACGTAATGTTCAGCAGGGTAGCCGAGGTGGTAGAAGAAGTCAAGTTCGTCAGACCAGGGAACGCGCTCTCAATCAGACTCGAGATCTCCTGCGGGGTGTAAAAGTCGGCACCCTTAGCCTCGATATTGAAAGGGTGCACAACCACTCCTCAGCTAATCAGCATTTTAACAGAGTACCTAACCACCCTTTAGTACAGAAGTATTAGGAAAGGAAAAGAATTAAAGGATTAGATAAAAAACTATTTAGTTAGTTTATAAAGAAAGACTAGTAAATAAATAAAAATTAATACTTATTTTCTTCTAATTTTTAAAAAATTTATACTTAAAAGTATATTTTATTAGTATTTTATCTATTCTTAACCTTAGTTAACTTACTACTCTTATTTTTATTATTTTTAATCTCTATTTTCCTTTTAGAATACTATTTTAGGCTATATAGTTAGTCTATCTTAGGATTTTAAAAGAGATTTATTAAGGTTGAGTTTAGTATATAATGATCTTGTTTATTATAGCTTACTGGCAGAAGAAGTATTAGGCTATAGGCTAATCACTTGCCTTGGAGGATTTCACCACTGCCCCGTTGCAATATTCTTCTGGAAGAAGGAGACGTATTCGCGGGTGTGGTCGACGTCGGCGGCGGCGCTGAAGGTATCGGCGGACAAGGCGTGTTCAGGGATGACGCGGAGAGGCTTGAGGCCAGAGATGAAGTTGAGTGTGTTGAGCCACGATTCGGTGAGGGCCGGGGTCAGGAGGTCAACGAGCCAGGCGTGCATCTGGTGGCCGTAGACGACGTCTCCCGCGATCAGCGTCTTGATCGACGGGATCCAGAACGAAGACAGGTCAATCGTATCGCCGCCAATGTTTTTGAGAATCTCGATAGGGCAGGCTTCGTCGCCGGGGAGGGTGAAGAAGGAAAAGTTGTAGGCGGTCGGGATCGCAGGGACAGGGGCGATGGTGCCGGGGCCGTAAGCGGCGGACCAAAACTCGGTCTGAATAGCGCAGCAGTCATTAATCTTGTTCCTCACCCATCAGAGCACCGAATATACCTTGTTTATGGCCTCGTTCTGGATTCTATGCACAGTCTCGGGGGTCGCATGGTGCTTGGCCTCGGGGAAATGCTCAAGGAAGGCTTTGCCGCTGAGGTAGTGATCGGGGTGATTGTGTGTCGTGAAAGCAGCCAACAGGGGCTTGTCGGTCGTGTTCTTGACCCAGGCGGCCAAAACTTCGGCTTCTGCCACTGCCAGGGGCAAGTCGACAATGGCAGCAGCCTGAGAACCGATGATCAGGGACGAAACAACATCCAACGACATGCCGGGGCTGATGAAGCTTTCGACCTTGAGACTGCAGTTGCACGATGCAAGAGCTTGCTGGACTAGTGCCAAAAGAGCGGCTGCTGTTGCGACGTTTTTGAACATGTTGGCAAAACGATTGGATATTATCGTGAGGTTGTTGTCTTGGTCTAGAACTTCGGATTCGGCTCAGGAGTCGTTTGTCCAGGTGATTGCTGCAGCGTAGAGTCCATCGCGGAGGAGCAAGAATCTCAAAACGTATTTATATGAGTTTTTCAGTGACCAAACTGCTATGTACAATCTGCTTCCGATATTCTCGTGCAGTCTTGTTGTGTTGATCCGGATGTAGTGGGAGAGATACGGAATCAAATTGTTCCCGTCGGCACTTTTCGGTCAACATCCATGACTACGTATTAAAAACGCCAAGCTCCATGTGGAACCCATCAAACTGCACAATTGCAAAGTACTAGGCACTGTATTTGTGGCTTAAGCAGTGTTTTTACATCCATAGTGTCAGACTCTCATACGAAGATTGTGGTAGGCCCCCGCGGTACGTAGAAAAGCTCCACGTGGAACCGGACCGACTCAAATTTAAGCTTGTAAATGCCATCGTTATTAATCATCTCGCACAAACTTTCTGAGTCAGTCTTCTGCCGCTCGGTTGATGCCGAGACCAGCGTAATGGCCTCGTAGCCCGAGTACCTACGGAATAAACCCGAAACTCTGCCCTGGATTCCATACCTGATATTTGCTGCACCGTGCCCATGACCGTCTCCACATTTATCGTCCGGACTCTCGTTCGGTTGAACGGAGAAAGCGTTAGTGCTTAACTCTATCATTCATTCTTAAGAGGAAGGAACGACCGTCCCTCTCTCCTGCTTCAACTCTAGCCTCTGCCCCTCCAGCCTCGCAACCCGCTCATCCTCAAGCAATCCACAGGTCCGCCCCACCATCAATACGGCGTGGTGGCAGAGTGGTCTAATGCGCAAGACTTGAAATCTTGTTCCTTCGGGAGCGTCCGTTCGAATCGGGCCCACGTCGATTTCTTTTTGGTTTTCCTGGTGGTTTAATCATCTGCTGGTTGTTTTCTGCTCATACGAGGCTGAGACTTTTAATAAGTAGTAGCCGCGGTCGAGATCGACACTAGCACTCGTTCGGGCCACTAAGTCTATACTCTATATAAGTAACTATATATATATTTATCAATCCTATAGATACCTCACGAGATAAAGTACTAACTAGGGTATTCTAATTGTAGTTATCCTAATGTGTACTATTTTATAAGTTAAACTATAAGACATTCTCTATAGATATAAAATAGCCTAGACTAGTATAGTTCTTATTATATAGTAAATACATATAGGATAAATCTATGAATACCTTTAAGTGTTAATTTCTATAGTCTAAGTATATTTAATAATATTATTATTATTATTATTATTAAGTTTAGAAACCCCTTACTTAAGTAGTAAAATAATAACTTTTATATTTTATAGTAATAAAACTAAAATACTTTTACTATATAATACACCTTTTAAGTAAAACTATCTCTATTAAATAAGTATACTT